>JAXQQM020069911.1:0-213206 GCA_034641835.2 Pinus albicaulis
CAATAGCCCAGCAACAGGAAAATAAACTTTAAAAACACAGAATTTTCCAGAGAATTTTAGCAGTAAAAATCCATAAACTTCTTCAGAAACCCTCTTTAAACTATTTCAACAGCTTTTCAAAATGCAGAATTTAAAAGTGGGTAGCAGAAATTGCATGGAAGTTCAGAATGAAAACCTTCAGATGCACAATGCTGATCTTTTTTTTCAAAACCAATGCCGGAATGCTGTCAATTTCTGAATGTTGCTCCTTCTCCAAAACCACTTTTTGAATGCGGAAAAATGTCTACTGCAGAAACTTTGAGTGCTACAAAAATGTCAAGAATTTTTGCAGATATGCACAGGCCATAAACACAAATGGCTCACTCAATTTTGAGCAGGGCCAGCAATCTCTCGCTCTGATACCATGTTAAACACACACATGGTGTATGAGGAAGATGAACACACACACAAGAGACTCAACACACAATGAAGGATAAGCGTGAGGCTTTCTTATTTTTTCCATTATACATGATGTACATTTATAATACAATGGTGTGACTCTTGGTTTCATATTCCAAGGTCACTTGGACTCCTTTGTGATTTTTTGCATTCCACACCTACCCATGTAGGATTAGGTGTTCCAACAGATTCTTATTCCTTTCTACTACTTCCTTCCCCTTTTTATGTGTTTCTTTATAAGGACACTTAGCAGCATAATGACCAACTCTTCCACAATCAAAACATTTGAAAGGAAGCTTACCTATGACCCATCCTGTGCCAAGTTGAAGTTTCTTTACAAAGTTTATCTCATCTTCTTCTGAGATATATCCCGATCCTTCTGTTTTTTGTACTTCCTTCCCTTTTGTAGAAATTCTAAAGACTGCTTCTTTGACTTCAGAAGGTCCTCCTCTTCTCATTTCATATGAATTTAGTATTCCATGAAGTTGCACCACAGTAAGGTTTTGAAGATCCTACTTTTCTTCAAGGGCAGAAACTTTTGACTGAAATTTTGTCGTTAGTGATCTTAAGACTTTCTCAACCAAGGTAGATTCAGTTATTGTTTCTCCCAGATTTCTCATACGATTTACAATATCATCAAGATGAAAAAATAAATTGGCAATGCTCTCCTCATTATCCATTTTTAGATTCTCGTATTGAATTCTGAGAGTTTGGAGTTTAGCACTTTTTACCTTTGCATCACCTTCATAACTTAGAATGATTTTGTCCCATATTGTCTTGGTTGTATTCAGCTGCATGACTTTGACAAATTCTGATTCAGTTAGAATTCCCAATAGAGCATTGACCACCTTTGCATTCATTTCATAACTCTTTCTTTACGTCGGATCTGTTGGTACTACAGCTGGGTATTGATATCCTTGTTCAAAAATTGCCCATACCTCTTCTCCCAGAGACTGAAGATAGGTTCTCATCCTTGTTTTCGAGAAGATTAAATTGTTTCCGTTAAAGAGTGGAGGCTTGATAGATGCTGTTCCATCTTGATTGCTCATCTTGCTTGATCTTCCTTCTAGCGGCTAAGCTTTTTCAGAAGGACCTACTCTGATACCAATTGTTGGGAAAAATACTGAGAGGGGGGGGGGTGAATCAGTATTTAGGGCTGAACAATTTTTCTTTGCTTTCTCTTAAAACCGTATGTTACAGTACTGCATCCAATATGTATGTCCAGATATCTTATTATGTCTTTACTTAGAGTATTGCATCAGATAAGCATTAAGCATGAATAGAAATAACAGAACAAACCATCAAACAAAACAACACATATGAACACCAGGATTTAAGGTGGAAACCCAATTCGGGAGAAAACCACCGCTGCTGTAATCTCAGTCTTCAATATTGTTATAGAGAAAAATTCTCACAATATATACTGGTGTAGACTTATACCAACATGCAGGCACCCACCTGCAGAAGGCTTCAACCTTCTCTCGTTTACCAGCCTCTCCTGGAAGGGAGCTACTACCCCCTGCTCTCGTTTACCAGCTACCACTGGAAGGGAGCTAAAACCCCCTCTCTGAAGGCTTTGACCCTCAGCACCATTTCGGACCACGTTTCATCAACTTTCATACTGGATCCACCATTTTCCATACGACATACCTTGCCAGTCACCAGATTTATTTATTTTATGTATACTCACACCAGTTCCTCATGATTTCGTCCATCATTCACACCAGATATTCATCATTATATTCATGGGCGCATCATAGTTTCATATTTATCAGTTAAGAACAGAGCTCGCCCATACAGATATTATTTTTAGAAATTTTTATTCATCACCCTTACAATGCACGCCCCGTTCTTTATTTTTCTTCTCTTTATATAGTTTTCCCTTTATTAAAACCATGAGTCAAAACCACGAACTGCTAATGGTATTCCTCTGACAGTATTCCTTTTAGTTTATCCCACAGGGATTTTTGATCTCTTTTTAATTTTTATTTATCAATTTAAAGAAATTGATAAATAAATATATTTACAATTTTGAACATAACTTTAGGATTAAAGTTAACCCTTCGCATTTTAACCCTTCCAAATAATATGGTAAACCTTTGACTCCGGGTGCACAAATATAGTCAATAGCCAATCAAATATGTGCATGGTACCATAGGTAGACTCCGCACAAGTCCAACGTCCGATCACCATTAGATTAGCAAGCTTCCAGATCAACAGCGTATATGCATATCGCTCGACCTCCGATACCGATCGTTAACATGCGATGGCCCACTGTACCTGTGTTAATCTTCGCACACCTTCAAAAAATGACGATCGTTTGATGACTCCTTCCCAGATTAGCGACACTCAACGATATCGCTGTGCGTCCTAGGTCGAACTATAATGTGCGATGGCGCACAGTAAAAAGTGGTTTTGTAGAATCGTGCAGGGACATGTGTCGCCCGTTCTATGGAATCGCTCCCCACCTCTTGAATATCGCTTGCCCATTGAAGGCAGTGCGGTGAAAACCATAAACCGCCTTCACTGTTCCTCCTTCGTGGTTCCGCCCTTGGCTCAAGGTTCCGTTCATGATTCCAAAGGGTTAGTCTGGGTTTGTGCTATAACTCTGGTCTATCTTTGGAAGGATTTCCAATAACCAACGAACAAATGTAGTTCTCTTCTGACGGGATTTCCTTACAAACATTAACTCATGAAAATTCAATGTCATTCCTCAATTCTGCTATGATATATATAACATGTCAACCTTCCATTTCGGAGATCTATCCTGTCACAGTTTCGCTTCTACTTGTACATTCAAAAAAATCATATCTCTGCCACCATTAAGTTCTTCAATGGATACACTGAATGCCTCGAGAGCCCCCTATATATTCAACCAAGTAGTTCCACGACTGCAAATATCAAACTAAGCCAGATCTTCATTACAAGAAGGTCTCATCCTAGAATTCGAATCCTACCACCATGATTCCTCAACAGGGTTTCATTTTTAATTCCATTCGTAGAGACTCATACAGAGATTCAGGGGATTCCATACAAGAATTACATCAGTCAATACACATATAATACACATATCCCTAACAATGATTTCATTCTTCTCCGGGCACCATAGGTATCCTCTGCAATTTTCACACAGGTCATATATATTCCAGATTTACTCATACTTAACACAATTCCACAGTTCTTCATTAACATATACAAATCTTAGCCAGATATTCAATGTTTCCTTCAATCTATTACCTTGTCTCTTCCTAGCAGCTCTCCATTTTGTCATCTCCTTTGAAAAATGTATTAAACCCCTAATTAAACTTTACTGCTCTGTCTCTTTTGCCCTATGGATAGCTTAGGTGCTGCTCCTGTCTTTGCCAATTCCTTTGCCATCAATGACAATATTTCCAACAAATAGATGTTAAATCAAAAGAAGATTTTATTACTTGTTGATGATGGATATGAGTTTGTTTATCTTTTTCTATTTCTTCTTCTAACTTAAGGATTTGATCTTGTCTAAGTTGGAGAGAAGAAGAAGGATTTTCATCAATAAATTGTACTAAAGAAAATGATGGTATTGTTACATTTGAGGGTAGAATTGTTTCTTTTTCATAAAATAACACAAATGGTGAAGTGCCTATTGAAGCTTTTTGAGTGACTCGATCTTCCCAGAGAGAAAATAATAATGCTTTATGCCAGTTCTTATGATTTTTCTCCACAATTCTTTTAATGATTCTGATAAGGTTTTTATTCATATATTTGGCTAATGCATTTCCTTGTGGGTAATAATTGGATGAGTATTTTAATTTAAAACCTCTTTTCAAAGAAAATTCAATCATTGCATTTCTAGAAAAGTAAGATGCATTATCAAATATCAAAGTTGATGGAAGGCCAAAACTAGTAATTATGAATTGATCAATAAAATCGGTAATACTTTGTGTATTGACCACTTTCAATGGGATAGCTTCTACCCATTTTGTGAAATAATTAGTTGCAGTTAGAATATACCTATGTTTCTTTGAAGAGTTTGGAGTTATTTCACCTATAATATCTAACCCCCATTGTTCAAATGGTTGTTGGATATTTACTGGTTGTAATGGAAATGCTGGTTGCCTCTCTCTTCCTGTTGTAGTTTGACATGTTTTACATTTTCTTGCATATTCATGTGCATATTTAAACAAAGTTGGCCAATAGTAACCGGCATGCACTATTTTATGAGCTATGGTATTTCCTCCGAAATGACCTCCAGCTAGTCCATCATGTAGCTCCTGTAGTACCTTTTCAGCTTCAGTTTTCTCTAAGCATCTTAATAATACAAAATCATAATTCTTCCTAAATAAGATATCATTTACGAGTTGATATTGATTTTATTTTAGTCTTAAAGCACGCTTTTCAGTATAGTTGAGATTTAAAGGAGCATATCCATTTTTTAAGAAGAATTTTAGATCAATATATTGTGATTGAGAATCATTTAGGCTTACCTCAAATATTTGTGTTTCTTCTGATTGATCTTCATCTTTAGGCAAATGAGAAGATCCAGTTAACATTTTGCAGAGACCTTGTCCTTTAACAATTTTAGCTGGGTGTATTTCTACATCATATTCCTGAAGTGCAGTGACTCAATTTGCTATTGTCTCTCCTACTTCTCATTGTATTAATAATTTCCTTACTGCCGAGTAAGGTACTATTATCTTGGTGTGTGTTTTTAAGAGAAAAGGTCTAAAATGTTTCAAATATCTAACCACGGCATAAGCTTGCTTTTCTACAGCTGAATATTTTAACTCATCACCTTGAAGATTAGAACTAAAAAATGCAATAGGTGCTTCAATGTTTTGATCATTTAATTGTGTTAAAACAGCTGCATATGATGTATCTGAATAAAATGTGTATAACACAAAGGATTTGAGAAAATGAGGAGTTTTTAAAGAGGCAGCTTCAACAATAGCTTTCTTTATTAACTCAAAATTTTTTTTTCTTATTTTCCCCATTTAAAAATTGAATTTTTCTTGATCATTGATTGTAGGGGTAGGACAATTTGGGAGAAATCGGGAACAAATATTTTTACAAAATTAATTTGTCCTAAAAATGATTGAATTTTTTTTTGTTATGTGGCAGAGGAATATTTTCAATCTCTTGGATCCTATCAAGGTCTATATGAATTCCATTTTTAGAAAAAATAAATCCTAATAGCTTACCTTCTGATAAAGCAAAATACCATTTTTTAGGATTGAGGGAAATAGAATATCTTCTGCATCTTTCGAACATTTTTTTTAAATGATTAATATGATTGTTTCTATTCTTAGAATAAATAGTAATGTCATCTAAGTATATAACAACTGAGCTATTGATTAGTCCTCTGAAAGCTATATCCATAGCACGCTGAAACGTAGCTCCAGCATTAATCAGTCCAAAAGGCATTTTCTGATATGCGTATGTTCCCCATTTTGTTCTAAATGTTGTTTTTAATCTATCATTAGGATGAACCATGATCTGATTATACCCTGAAAATCCGTCTAGAAAAGACATCAATTCAAACCCTACAACTGATTGTAATATTTGTTCCATGGTAGGTAAGGGAAAATTACCTTTTTGACAGGCTTTATTCAAATTCCTAAAATCTATGCAAATTCTAATGTCTCCATTCTTTTTCCTAACTAGAACCGTGTTTGACACCAATTTGGAATGTCTAACAGGAAAAATGACTTTGGCTTTGAGAATTTTATTAAGTTCGGATTTAATTTTACTTTCTAAATTTGGATGAATTTTCCTAAGTTTTTGTTGGACAGGTTTATCATCTGATATCATAGGAATGGTATGTTGAATTATGGAAGTATCATATGTTTTAAGATCTGAATAATCCCATGCAAAGATATCTTTATATTTCTTAAACAATTTAATGAATGATATCCTCTCTTCATATCTTAGACCAAGACCTAAGTTGATATTTTGAGGTTTTTTTGAAGTACCAAGATTAATCAATTCAAACTTTAAAGTTGAACTTTGAATTTTTGAATTGGTCACTTTTTTAAACCTATCTTTTAATTCATAAAGGTCTTCCATTTTAACTACATATTTGGGAATTATTTTTTTTTTTTTATCTTCAATCTGTAAATCATGTTCATTTTCATCCAGAATTTGACCTTCATAAGCTCTGTCTAATGTAAGAAAGTATACTATATCTGAATCATCATTAAATACTTTCCAATTTGTTATATTTTCTGGAATGGATGGTCTAAAAATTAATTCAATTGAAAATCTATCTGGACTAAATTCTTTAGGTGGTATAAGTCTAAATGCTACATTAGCAAGTAAATCAGTGCTCGCATTTTGTAATCTAGGAATTGTAGAGATATTGAATGCTATAAAATGAGAAATGAGATTCTAAGCTAGAGTTTGATAATGTCTCAAGTGTCCAGAAATACAATGAATCATGGTCCTGACTTGTTTGACTATTATTTGAGAATCTCCATATACTTGCAAATATTTAACATTCAATCCTATAGCTTTATACATACCTTGTATCAATGCTTCATATTCAGCAGTATTACTTGTGCATTGAGACTCGAGTCTACACACTAGCATCGTTTTCTCTCCTTGAGGATTGATTAAAATGCAACCTACTCCTGTGCCATCTTCTGATTTTGAACCATCAAAAAATAAGTCCAAAATAAAGTTTTTTCTAGAATTTGATTGCTAAAATTAACACATCTAGAAGAGTCTGTTTGAGAAAAGTTTTCAATTTGAGAAGTAACAGTATTTGTTGAAAAAGGTGAAACCTAAGCGTTAAATGAACCAAGGGATGATTTTACTGAATAATTCCCTATGATATTATTAGTAAAAGCCATAGGTTCATTTGGTCCCTCTAATTCAGTAACTGTGTGTTTCATAAATGTCTCACATTCAATTCTAATTTGATTTGGTTTTCCATTGTATGGTAACCACATATGTGACCAGTCAGTAGTGAAATATCGATGTAATTTCTCAGATCAATCCCTGCTTAAAATAAGGCCATAAAAATTAGGAATTTCTATGGCTGAAATATCAATTACTTGTGTTACTCTTGGATTAGATGACAATCTAATAGATACTGATAACATTTCTCCAATAAATTCAACTTTTGTTCTATCCAATTGAACTATATGTATAGATGTTTTTTGAGGAGTGATATTTAATTTTGTACACACTGTTCTTGGCATAATGTTTGAAGAAGCTCTTGAATCAATAAGACAATTATGAACATTCTTGTTAAACATTTCATAAGTCAAAAGAAAAGGAGGAGTTTGAGAAATAGATTTATCACCAATTAAAACAAGATCATTGGAATTCACTTTATTGATAGATGACGGAGGTTTTCCCATATCCTTTGAAGCTTGTGCTACAATTGGTGGTTGTATCGGTTCTACAGGAATTGCTTTGAGTTCTCTAAGAAAAATATTTTTTTGTTGTTTGAGTTTGGTCATTTCATGTAGTGAGATATTTGCCTTGATCTTTTTCATATCCTCTACTATGTTGTATTTTACTGTATCTAATACAATCAAAGTTTTGGAATTTGTAGAAGGATCTGATAAAATCGGATCTGTCTGTACAGTTTTAGATTTTTTGATTCTTTCTTTCGTAGGAACAAAATTTTGTTTGGGATTTGACACAATTGGATATAAAGAAGGTTTACTTCTTGTAGATACAGGCATAACTTCATTTTCTTCCTCTGTTGGAAGAATGAAATCCCATAAACCATTTAATTCAACTTCTTCTTCAGATTCTAATTCATTTTTAGAAGGTGAGGGATATTCAATGTCTTGGTCAGATTCAGCGTTTGAAATTTCATTTGGAGGTTGAGATTTTGAAGAAGGATTTTTCTTGAATGGGCGAAATGATTTTTTAGTGACTGAAGTTTCAGCAACTTGTTTCTTTATATCAATCATATCATTTGACATAGTATTTAATACTTTTTGAAGACCTTGAAGATCAAATGGATCTGTTGTAGCCCCTACAACACCCTCCAAAAATACAAAAAATAATACCATTCATTTCAAAATTTTTGGAGCCCCTTTGAAACTAAAAGGAAAAAAGCTAAGTTAAGAAGGGCAAGTCGCTAAGTCGCGAATCCATACTTTAAAACATTTGTGACCCCTGCAACCTATGTGACCCAGTGACCCTAAGGTCGCCAGGTCGCAAGGTCGCATGGTTTGGAATTTAAAAGTTGCGACTCATGCGATTTGTGCGACCCCACGACCTTAGGGTCGCCAGGTTGCAAGGTCGCAAGGAGAAGTAATTAAAGAAATTTGCGACTCAGCGACCTTTGCGACCCAGCGACCCTAGGGTCGCCAGGTCGCAAGGTCACAATATACCAACTTGCGACCTCATTAAGTTCTCACACGTGCGACCCTTTTTTAAAAGGGCAGGTCGCTAGGTCGCATTTTTCACTTGCAGCGAAAATTTAGAAATTGCTCTGACAGGTCGACTGGCGTGTTTTCTCCCGGGTAAGTTGCTAATTCCTCTTTGTGTTTCCTTCATGAGCATTTCTTGCCCAAATCTAGCCCCCCCATTGTCTTAAATACCTGCTGGGGAGGCTGTGGGGTTTTTCTGTTAAGTTTTTATGATTTTTTGTTCTCCTGTTATCACCATAAACCCCAAGGTCACATTTTCCTGTCCAAACCCTCATGGCTTCGTCCTATCCTCAGCCTGGACCCCTTCCAGCCTTGTATGCTTCCCGTTAGGAAAGAAATAAACCCCAAACCTCGCGCGTTCGAAAACCCCGCCAGGCCCTTGCGCGACCTGCGACCCAGCGACCTAGTCGCAAGGTCGCAAAGTCGCGCGATCTTCTGTTGGGAGGGTTTGCGACCCTTGCGACCCTGCGACCTGGTCGCGAGGTCGCGAGGTCGCACGTGAGTTCTTCTTCTAAATCAGCGACCCTGCGACCCCAAGAGAACAGTTAATTGAATTCTGCATATATAGACTGTATTTAGCTCATTATCATTATTTCCTTCTCATCTTGGGATTCTTTCCTGAATGCAACAGGTGAATTTGGAATAGACACAATACCGGTCCTCTCTGACTCTAGCGACATGGCGCCCCCAGTGTCCCGAAAGAAAAGCAAGTAGGTGGTGGAAGAAGAATCAGACACAGACGTGCAAACATCTCCTCCACCAATATACAGAGATACCCTTTGCACCTTCGCAAAAGGGGACAGCCTGAGATGGTATGAAGTATACCACGAGTTCGCTATACCAGAAGATGAGTTTCCAGAAGATCTCCCGGACCGGGAAGTATACCTAAAGGTCAAGAGATCCAAATTACATCTAGCAGGGGCACATCCAGCCATTTTCCCGTGCCCAGAATTATTAGACTGGATCATTCAGAAAACGGATCCCAAGAGGTTCGTAATCCGAGATAGCGAAGGTAAGGCTTTCGCAACGTTGGAGGGCTCAGAAGCCCAGGTCTACTACTCGCTGCCCCAACCAGAGGAAAACTTTACCCCGAGATGGGCTTCTGCCAATGAAGTACCTGTGGTTGATACAATCAGGAAATGGTGGGCGGAACCGGACAAATTTAAAGTCAAGAAAGACCAGGAGTACCCGGTGGCCGGTCTAAGGAAAGTGTATAAACTAGTAGCCGCCATGCTTTGTAGATTGTACGGACGTCCGAACACCACCACCTTCAATGGCCATGGGAAACTATAATGGAATATGCAATGGTGCACGGCACTCGTTTCAACTGGGCTGGTATATTAATGGGCTCAATGCAAACAAATTTGGCTTCGGCTTTAGCCCCAGATGAAGGAACGCCGTCAGAATTTTATATGGCTTCATATCTATTAGATGATGTAAATGCCCGACTGCATTTTGAGGGTTGGCCACATAACTATGACTCCGAACAAACTCAAGAAATCCATTTGCAGACCAAGGTATTCTGGGAATCCAGGTACAAGTCAGATATTGAGCAAATCTCTCAGATATTCATTCCCGCCCTTTACGGGAAGCTATTTGGTCAAGACACCCCCTGCATGTCTTGGCGAGCGATGGAGACACTAGGTCAGGTGGCGCACTGGTTTCCGTTCGTTGAATATACAATCATCCGAGTATTTGGCACATTCAAAGCACCACATGCTCTGCCTAGGTTTATTACCGATAAGGTGCTTATGCAGGAGGTATGTTTCCAGATGACCTCGGGTTTCTCCAATGTCCTTTCCAAAGGAAAGAAGAAACCTTGGCCCGCTCTGCCCCTCACCATCGGTGCTTATACAGTCAAGGACTCCAGAGAAGTAGGGGCTCAAGGGGAAGAGATAAAAGGTTATCACTTTAGAAGTTTGGAATACCGAACATATGACCCGGTCAAGATAGTTCCAGAGCACTGTAAGAGGGCCAAGTTTAAATGGAGCTATCAGCATGTTGAACGCCCGACGGAGGATGAGAAAAGAAACTGGTACAACGCAGACAGGCAACTAGCTCCGGGGATTGACTCTGACCGAGAAGAAGAGGATCACCAAAATTTAGAAGACAGGAGCCATAAACTAGGAGGCTCTTCTTCCTCCAGGGATAAGAAAATCCGGACCAGTACGGGGCCTGACACCTCGGATCAGCTAAGAGGAGCAGAGGCCCAAGCCAAGAAGGAAGATGAAAAGAAAATAAGGGAGGATGAAGAGAAACGTAGAAAAGATGCAAAGACAGAGCGGAAAAGGAAACAGGCCGAGGAAAAGGAAAGACAGGAAAAGGAAGCACAAGCGGCGGCAGAACAAGCACTTAAGGAAGAACTTGACAAAGCCGAACATCAAAAGAAGGCAGACCAAGCGGCCGCAGCAGAGCGAAAAAGAAAAGCTGAAAGAGAAGCAGAGGCAGAGACAGAACGCAAGAAAAAGGAGGAACATGACAAGGCGGAAGCTGAGCGCCGGCAACAGGAGGAAGGAAAAGGACAATGACGGGATGAAGAGGATGAAATAATAGAGGACATCGACATATCTCCCCTGGAGATTCCTCCGAGTGGCACGAGAAGTATCCTCTCTGGTGACGATTTTCCCAGAGAACAAGAAGAAGAGGTCTTCGACCTGACTAGATTGACATTTGACCAATTCTCTTTCAAAATACGACAAGAGAAAAGAAAATCCTTGGCGCAAATCCATCCCGCCATATCTACGGTTGCCACTGAAAAGGAAATAGTCCTGGATACAAGAACTAACCCTGTAATGATAGCATCAGCAGGTACCGCTTTTGCCGCGGCTACGGAGGAAAATGTCACTAGAATGAGCAGGGAGATTATTTCCCTACAAAACAGGCTAAAAGCAGCGGAACAGGAGAAATCAGTACTGGAGAGTGAAGTGCGACAGCTCCAAAGTAAGCCTTCCCAAGTCAATGAAGTCCCACTGGCAGTCATGAAAGAATGTGATGTATTGGAAATGACCATGAGGAAAGTATATAGAGAAATGCTCACCCTAAAACAAACAGTGGCCCCATTGGCAGAGGCACGAGCAGAAACCAAAGAGAAGCATGAGCAGCTCAAGGAGGCCTCGGTAGCTTTGGATATAATGATAAACTGGACAACGCAGTACCATCAAGCTCCCGAAAATGTGCCTAAGAAGGATTGGAGTCACACACAAGACGCCAAAGTACAAATCCGGATGAAGATGCAGTCCAAAGACAAGCTGGCCAAATATTTGGACAAAGTGATGTCTGCATATAATCACCTGATCAGTGGTATAGACTCCATGAACGCTCTTCATCACATTCCATCGTTGGGGGCACTGGACGAAACTAAAGACTGGGAGCAAGTAGATCAAGAAATTCAGTCTTTTCTGCAACCCGTGAGACAAGCTGCTGCCGCACCAGAATTTGAGGCATCACAAGAGAACCTAAATCGGTTGCTTGTCACTCCAGTACAAATCTATACCAAGCTTGCCTCCCTCTCAATCCAGATCTCCCAGAAGAAGGAAAATCTAATACCAAATGCCCTGGAATGTATGCACCGATTAAAAGAGGAAAGCCTTCTAGTCTCCCCTATAGCAGCGGATTACCAGACCTGGCGAGATTTCCTCAAGGGGAAGAAAATTGACGCTCCAGACCTCTCAATCACACGACCACCTCCATAGCTAAGTTCTTTCAGTCGCAGGTCGCGACCGTCCCCAGGTCGCAGGTCGCGCATACGCCTGAGTCGCAGGTCGCAATTACTTCCGCAGGTCGCAGGTCGCATGTTCGGCCAAGGTCACATGGAAGATGAACCGTCGGGAAGTCGAAGCGTCGGAAAGCCTAAAGGGCATTTCTTGAATCTATAAATACCCCTGCGGGGCACATAGTTAAGGGCTTCTCTTTTGTGAACTGAAGAGCGAATATTTCATTGTAATTGAAGGGTCATACTCTTACACATATGCAATACAGATACTTGTTAAAACCCCTTTGTTGGATGATGTGTTTAGCTGTGACAATACTATGTGTATTCTGCGTATAGTTTCAGAATATCGTATGATTAATGAAGCTGTGTTCTTAATAGTATCATTCATGCTCCATAGCTATCTGTGATTGTGTTTGATGATGCTCAAGTTTACTATCTGTTCTCATAATGAATGTTAATGAATTATTTTATTAGCATTTCGTTACATCTTTCGGAAAGTTAAGGGGTATTCTTGCCACAAAGAACTGTTTCTTTGGTGGTCAGATTATCTTGCATGCATTACCCCATAGATGTGTTGCTAACGACACTTCCTGGACGTATGCATTTTTGTTCATTACCTTGCTACACACAGTGTTATATATCAGTTTGATACATCATTCATGTATTCTGTATCATGTGAATAAATTCTATGTCTGAAGATTTAATCAGGCTCTTCAAGACCGAAGAGAAAGTCATTTAAGCGGTAGCCGGACCCACACCCTGGATGGGATCCCTACTCCAAACGGTTCAAAGTATAATTGGGACTTTCTACCGGGGAGATCCCCTACTGTTGGCCGGACATATTTTCCCGTCAACAGTTTTGGCGCTAGAAGGAGGGCCATGGCATCCTCCCAGCATACAACCGACATTCCATCACAAACTCCCCACCGGGAGGTCATAAATAACGAACCTACTATTCCCCCCTTGGAGGATATTCCAAGGGAGGAGGCTCGATACTTTGAAATCACTAACGAACAGTTGAGATCCTTACGCCCAGCTGCTCGTAATCTCATCAGGGATTTACGATATGCCCCAATCATGGATTTTATAGCCCACACTAGGACCCCAGCTGAGAACATCACACGTAATGGCGTGCTGGTCAGCACTATACCTGAACTTGTGAACACCATGATTGAAGACCTCGGGCGGGCTGTCCAAGAAAATGACCCCGTTATCCACGATAGTGAAGGCTTCCCTGATACAGAACCTTTCCCCAAACCTCAACCTGATTTACATCAGTGGAACAAAAACCAAGTGTATTCCCCGCGAGAAGGAGGAGAGGGGGGTCGAAGAAATGAAAGAGAAGGTAACACAGCCCAAAGAAATGCAGGGGAAGGAAATGGGCCTCCAAGAAATGAGGGTGGGGTCAACAGAGGTCACGTACGTGGAGGTAGAGGAGATATGGTTCACGGCCAGAGACACCACGCTAACCATCATCACCACCAAAACCAAAATAGGCCCCCTCCCCGCCACCAGGAGTATCTTAGGAACGTGAATAACCGTGAAAGACACCGAGATGAACACTATCGCCATCATGAAGGAGCATCAGTGTCGGGGATGGGAAGTGAGTCCGAGGCGGAAGCTCGATATCATCAGCACCCCAGGAGGGTGCCGCCACTAGCCTGGATGGCTCAATCCCCGTTGGCTCTTTTAGGTCCTCTCCATGATATGCCTAGACACCCGGAGAAGCATCTTCCTAAGTTCGATCCTGAGAAAGGCACATCAGCGGAAGATCATATTAGTAGTTTCTATCTGTCTCTACAAATCATGAGAGTTTAGTCTGATGATGTCGCATGTCGACTGTTCCCACACACTCTTGAAAATCATGCAGCCACCTGGTATCGTTCCCTACCCAGTGCTTCTATTACATCATGGGACCAGTTCCGTCGCGTGTTCCTGCAAAATTTTGCAGAAGATAAAACACCGTCTATGCTCCTCACAGAGTTAAGCACCATCAAGTGTCATAGAAAAGAGAAGGTTAAAGACTTTAACCAATGCTTCGCTACAATATTACAAAAATTTCCCCCAAACTTAGCATTGGACGACTCTATCACCATCGACTACTATACTAAAGCTCTCCCTAGGGATATTTCCGTTTTCGTCAAACGTGAAGCCCGCGCTACCCTTACAGCCAATTACGCTGCTGCTCTCACAGTAGAAAAGGGCATGTTGTCGATAGGAGTCATGGACCACGAAGGAAAGGATGATCACAAACCAATTGCTAAAAGGGGCCACTCTTCCACCCCTAATAGAGAGAAAGAAATTTTGGATTTCGAGAGTATGGCCAAGACCCTCAAACTACTAACGAATGAGGTCTCTGACTTAAAGAGAAAGGGAATTGAAACCTCAACTACTACTAAACCTCCAAAACCCTTTTTCAAAAAAAGTAATCCCAACACCAGCAGACCTCCATCAAACTCCAGCGCCACTCTCAACGTGGAAGAGATAGGGAAAGATAATTTTTGCTCTTTTCACCAAGCTGCCCACTCTGAAAAAACGTGCCCACAATGGATTGGCAGCATGACCGCGGTGGTTAACCAACTTTTGGATGACCAAACCCCAGGAAATCAGACAGAGGATGATGTTTCTGATCAAGATGAAGGTTCGCTCCTAGATGGGGAACCAGGGGCCTCTGTCCTAACTTTTGATATAATCTGCGGGGGGGGAGTCTTCTTCCCATTGATATCAACATGGCAGGCAGTCCCAAGGCTCAACCCATTCAAAATTATAGTCTTAGAAGCAAAGGACCTGTCCCCGAACAATCATATGAAGACAAGAAAAGGGCTTTTCTGAGGAAAATTCTTCCCCCCGGAAACGAAGGACAAACTACGCCGGAGAAGCCCACAAATGGTAATAGCAAAGCAAGTCAAAAGAGCAAGCTCCCGGTAGAATCCCCGAAAACCACTACCGAACCTAGTCCCCAAACTGATACTAGCTACAACATCGTAGAGGACATGAGAAAGACCAGAGCTAATATCTCACTCTACGAGCTAGCCCGCATCACGAATCAAAAGGAGCTTATTCTAAAAGCTTTCGCCCACAACTCAAATACGAAAACTGTCAGCAACACATCTGCACAAATCAGTCCAGATATCCAGTCTATAGTGAACGCTGTCAACACAAATTCGAGAGGATCCACCCCTTCCTTCCTCTTGTCTTTTGAAATTTTTAACTTCAACGTTCACAATTTTCTTGTTGATTCCGGTGCATCCACGAACGTCATGCCTCTATCTGTCTGTAAGAAACTCAACATCCGCCCAGAGAAAACCGACGCAAAAATTATTCAACTTGACAGATCGCAAGTACCAGCCGTTGGGGAATTAAACAATGTCATCATCCGCCTTTCATCGGACTCTAGAGTCCATCAATGCATTGATATTGTGGTTGTTGACATCCCTGAAGCCTAGGGTCTACTACTTAGCAGAGACTGGTCTAGCAAGTTGCAAGGATACTTTGCCACAGATTGGTCCCACTTATGGCTTCCTCACAAGGGGAGGAATAACCAAATCAGGGTTGAAAGTGAACCATACATGAAACACAATGTAACTGATTTGGATGCCACAAATGAACCCATCAGCTTTGCCCAGGAGGAACTTGGTATGTGTTTCCTGGAGGCCATTTTTGGATGTTACCGACCTCCTCAATCTTCAGTAGGCCCTGAGGTCCAATCTGAATTGGCACTCGTCGCAGAAGAGCAAGCCCAAACTGTCTTACACCAAGCCGAAATTCCTCCGCAATCTACTATTCCCAAGGGCCCGGAAAGTGACATATGGACCTTGTATTACGACGGTTCCAAAAATCTCGATGGTTCTGGTGCTGGCTGCGTCTTGCTTGATCCTCGCAAGAAAAAATTCTTAATCTCCTATCGGCTGGAGTTCCAATGCACCAACAACACTGCTGAGTATGAGGCTCTGATCCTTGGGCATAAAAAGGCGCTGGATTTGAAGGTAAAATTCTTGTAGGTCATTGGAGACTCTGAGATTATCACTCGACAGGTACACAATACTATTCACTGTTTGTCTCCACACTTAAAGGCGTATCAGCAAGAGGTATGGCGATTAATTTATGCTTTTGACGCATTTGGAATTAAATCAGTTCTTAGAATGCATAATGCAGCGGCAGATACTCTGGCTAATGCTGCTGCCAGATTTACCCCTTTGAGGGATGGTTTTTCTATTGAAGTTATATATAAACCCTCCGTGCCAGACAATATCACTAATTTGCACGTTTTCGATGATGATCAACAGGTGTTGGATTTTATGTGTAACTCAGAGATATTCAAAGATGCTGCTATAGATGAAGATGAGCACGACCAAGCTATGCAAAAGGAGTACGAGTAAGTCAAAGGAAACCCCATGCCTAAAGGGGTGGTATCACTTGAGAAGCTTTTCGATCTGCAAAATCATTTTCGTGGGCCCCCAAATGCCAAAGTACAGAGCTCTATCTTAGCCCACTGACAAGTGAACTTGGGATCAGAGGATAATCCTAAATTTGTCAACCTTGGGAAGGACTGCACCCCCCAAGAGGCTCAGGATTTCACTCAGCTATTTCGCAAGTATCGTGACGTATTCGCTTGGACATATGAGGACTTACGCACATACGATACTCGAATTATACAACATGTGATACCCATCAAAGAAAATATAAAACCTTTCCAACAAAAGCTCAGGAAAGTACATCCTACGATGGAACCATTGATTCTGAAGGAACTCAAAAAAAATTTAGATGCACGCATTATTTTTAAAGTATGCCATTCCACATGGGAGTCCAATTTGGTTCCGGTACGGAAGAAGTCAGGTGAAATCCGCTTATGTGTGGATTTCCGAAACTTAAACCGGGCCTCGAATAAAGATAATTACCCGGTGCCCCCTATGGAGCAAATATTACAAGTAGTGTCTGGGTCGGAAATGTTCTCTTTGTTGGACGGATTCTCTAGCTACAATCAAGTACTGGTAGCTGAACCAGATAGGTTAAAAACTACCTTCCAGACTAAGTGGGGAACCTTCGCATTCAGGCGTATGCCCTTTGGATTAATCAACATAGGAGCAACTTTCCTAATAGCTATGGATATAGCATTCAGGGGTCTGATAGGCCAGAGTGTGGTGGTCTACTTGGATGACGTTACTGTGTTTTCTAAACATCGGGGGGATCATTTGCGTCACCTCAGACAGATCTTCGAAAGGTGCAGGAAATATGGTATCTTTCTCAACCCAAAGAAGAGCATTTTTGCCGTAGCAGAAGGAAATCTTCTGGGTCATATCATAACTACGCAAGGCATTGTCGTTGATCCAGAACGTGCGAAAGCCATTGCTCAGATTCCTCCCCCCAGTAGTAAGAAAGCAATGCAGTCCTTTTTGGGTAAGATCAATTTTGTACATAAGTTTATATCAGATTTCACCCAGATAGTTAAGCCACTACAGGGAATGATTAAGAAAAATGCTACCTTCAAATGGAATCAGCCCGAAAAGGAAGCTTTCGACCAGATCAAGAAAGCTATAGCCGAAGCACCTTCCCTCCAGAGCCCGAATTTCGGCAGAAATTTTAGCTTGTATACTTTCGCTTCGGATTCGTCCCTAGCAGCTGTACTCACACAAAAGGACAGAGATAATGACGAGCGCCCCATTTCATTTATGAGCACTGGTTTGCAGGGAGCTGAATTAAATTATCCTGAAATCGAAAAACAGGCCTATGCGGTATATAAAGCGGTCAAACACTTCAGACCGTACATCTTAAAAAACCATGTCACGGTTTACATTCCCCACCCAGCTGTTCGCTCACTGTTCATGCAGCAGGAGTTGGGCGAGAGACGAGGGAACTGGGTTGCGTGTATGAAAGAGTATGACTTAGAGTTTAAGCCAGCACGCACAGTTAAAGGGCAAGGTCTATGCCAAATGGCGGCAGAGGCCGCAAGTTCCCACCAGATTGAAGAAGATAATTGGGAGCAAGAAATTGATATGTACCAAACTGACGTCATGCCTCAGATAAGGAACCCTTCTTGGTACTCGGATATTTCGGGATATTTGGCACACGGTGTGTTGGACCCAGCTCTAAATGCCCGGCAGAAACGTGCAATCAGACTCAAAGCTGCGTCTTACCAGATAATTCAAGGGAAACGTTTCAAGAAACATTCCGATGGGGTCATGTTACGCTGCCTGGAACATGATGAAGCTCAGAAAATCTTAACCGAGCTACACGATGGACCAGCAGGAGGTCATTTTGCCGGGGATACCACTGCCCATAAAATAATGCGAGCAGGTTATTATTGGCCAACCCTTTTCAGAGATGCCCACGCATATATTCGGAAATGCATTCAATGCCAGAAATTCGCAAACCGAGAAGCGCGTCTCGTCGCCCCTTTGTTGTCAGTAGCAGTAGAAGAACCATTCCAACAATGAAGTCTGGACGTCATTGGTGAGATCTTACCCCACTCTTCTAAACAACACCGGTACATCCTAACGACTACTGATTATTTCACCAGGTGGGTTGAGGCAGTACCGTTACGCCAAATTAACGATCAGGAGGTAATGCAATTTGTCACTCATTCCATCATTACCAGGTTTGGCGTTCCAACTTCCTTGGTTTTTGATAATGCAACGTATTTTTCATCTTTTAAATTATATGATTTTGCTTTGGAAAATGGCATTGTTCTTAAACACTCTGCAAAGTACTATCCCCAAGGAAATGGTCTAGCGGAATCAACAAATAAAAATCTGATTCGCATCATTAAAAATACCCTTCTGTCTCACCAACGCAACTGGCATAATGCCCTCCAAAATTCACTCTGGGCTGATCGCGTCACCCCTAAGTCCTCAATAGGCACCTCACCATATTTTCTCGTGTATGGGAAAGAAGTTCTCCTCCCGCCCAATTTATCTCTTCCCGCTCTGCAGTTATCTCAAGAGTGTCATGGTACCCCTTGCCCCGCCTTACAAACCCACATTGACACCCTGCTGAAATTAGAAGAGGAAAGGCAGAAAACCCGGGAAAAATTCGCCATCCACCAGAGTCGAATCAAGAAATGGTTCGATAAAAAGTCTGCAGGAGATAAAAAATTTGAAGTAGGAGATCTTGTCCTAAAGTGGGATAAGGCTCACGAAGAAAAAGGGAAACACGCCGAATTTCAGGCACTATGGATAGGTCCCTTTCAGGTTAAAGAAAAGGTGGGTCCCCATACATTCCGATTGCAAACTCTGGAAGGAAAAGTCGAGGTCCTCCCGGTAAACGGGCATGACCTCAAACAAAATTTTACCTGAGTAGCCCTCAAAGGGTTGTTTCTGCCCATGTATTATAAAAGTCGTATTTTTGTTCTACTTGTTAAAAAAAAAAAATATATATATATATATATATATATATATATATATATCTTTCTCTAAATCTATAAGGAAGACCTTGTCTAAAGCTACCCGCAACTGGCTCACTCCTTGATAGGTTCTATGCTGATGAAAGGCCCTTCCCGCAAAACACAGGGTAGTCAAAACTCGCTTGTAATGGGCACCAAGGGATAGTGCACGGCCTTACTGGAGTCTTCAAGCATAAGGAACCACCTAGCAGCTTTGAAAGGTGCAGGCAGAAAAGGTCTTACATAGCAGCAACCGGATCGTGAGGGAACAGGGCTAACTCAAGAGAATTTCAGGTCATCCGGGAAAAACCCAAGTCCTCATATAAGACCAGGAGCAACCTCTCTGCAAGCAAAATAAGTCGGGATCCCTCATTCGCCCAGGAAAAATATGCCCATTTAAATAAGTGCCACTGGAACATTCTCAAATAAGTGCAATCGCACACAAATAAAGGGTAAAGGATTGAGAAAGGCTTCTTGCGTAGAGAGGTGATGTAACGACTCCGCCGGGGTACTGACCAGGCTCGCTGGCAGCGGAGCAATGTTCATGACTCCTTAGGCAGTGACTCCGCTGGAGCCGAGAGGTTTGCTGGTAGCGGAGCAACACCATGAGGACGAAATAATTGTACCAGACCCTGCAGTTGTCCAAATTTTTCCCCGACCCTCCCGGTCCTGGAGCGTGAAGAATTAAAATTCGGTTGATCTGCACCCAATAAGCCAAAAGGCCAGGCAACTATGCGAGGTGGCAAAGGAAGGAAGGTGTAAACTCTGAGGTAAAAGAACAAGCTAGTATTAGGCCCCTCCCTCCTCCCTCATCGACCATTTATCGGCAGAGACTCTGAATTCATCCAGTGAATCGCCATTTGTTGTAGCCCCTACAACGCCCTCCAAAAATACAAAAAATAATACCATTCATTTCAAAAAATTTGGAGCCCCTTTGAAACTAAAAGGAAAAAAGCTAAGTTAAGAAGGGAAAGTCGCTAAGTCGCGAATCCATACTTTAAAACGTTTGCGACCCCTGCGACCTATGGGACCCAGCGACCCTAAGGTCGCCAGGTCGCAAGGTCGCATGGTTCGGAATTTAAAAGTTGCGACTCATGCGACCTGTGCGACCCCGCGACCTTAGGGTCGCCAGGTCGCAAGGTCGCAAGGAGAAGTAATTAAGGAAATTTGCGACTCAGCGACCTTTGCGACCCAGCGACCCTAGGGTCGCCAGGTCGCAAGGTCGCAATCTACCAACTTGCGACCTCATTAAGTGCTCACACGTGCGACCCTTTTTTAAAAGGGCAGGTCGCTAGGTCGCATTTGTCACTTGCAGCGAAAATTTAGAAATTGCTGTGACAGGTCGACTAGCGCGTTTTCTCCCAGGTAAGTTGCTAATTCCTCTCTATGTTTCCTTCATGAGCATTTCTTGCCCGAATCTGGCCCCCCCATTGTCTTAAATACCTGCTGGGGAGGCTGTGGGGTTTTTCTGTTAAGTTTTTATGATTTTATGTTCTCCTGTTATCACCATAAACCCCAAGGTCACATTTTCCTGTCCAACCCCTCATGGCTTCGTCCTATCCTCAGCCTGGACCCCTTCCAGCCTTGTATGCTTCCCGTTAGGAAAGAAATAAACCCCAAACCTCGCGTGTTCGAAAACCCCGGCAGGCCCTTGCGCGACCTGCGACCCAGCGACCTAGTCGCAAGGTCGCAAAGTCGCGCGATCTTCTGTTGGGAGGGTTTGTGACCCTTGCGACCATGCGACCTGGTCGCGAGGTCGCGAGGTCGCATGTGAGTTCTTCTTCTAAATTAGCGACCCTGCGACCCCAAGAGAATAGTTAATTGAATTCTGCATATATAGACTGTATTTAGCTCATTATCATTATGTCCTTCTCATCTTGGGATTCTTTCCTGAATGCAACAGGTGAATTTGGAACAGACACAATACCGGTCCTCTCTGACTCTAGCAACATGGTGCCCCCAGTGTCCCGAAAGAAAAGCAAGCAGGTGGTGGAAGAATAATCAGACACAGACGTGCAAACATCTCCTCCACCAATATACAGAGATACCCTTTGCACCTTCGCAAAAGGGGACAGCCTGAGATGGTATGAAGTATACCACGAGTTCGCTATACCAGAAGATGAGTTTCCAGAAGATCTCCCGGACCGGGAAGTATACCTAACGGTCAAGAGATCCAAATTACATCTAGCAGGGGCACATCTAGCCATCTTCCCGTGCCTAGAAATATTAGACTGGATCATACAGAAAACGGATCCCCGGAGGTTCGTAATCCGAGATAGCGAAGGTAAATCTTTCGCAACATTGGAGGGCTCAGAAGCCCAGGTCTACTACTCACTGCCCCAACCAGAGGAAAACTTCACCCCGAGATGGGCTTCTGCCCATGAAGTACCTGTGGTTGATACAATCAGGAAATGGTGGGCGGAACCGGACAAATTTAAAGTCAAGAAAGACCAAGAGTACCCGGTGGCCGGTCTGAGGTGCCATGCTTTCCAGATTGTACGGACGGCCGGATGCCACCACCTTCAACGGCGCATGGGCAACTATAATGGAATATGTAACGGTGTACGGCACTCATTTCAACTGGGCCAGTATGTTAATGGGCTCAATGCAAACGAATTTGGATTCAGATTTAGCCCCAGATTAAGGAGCGCCATCAGAATTTTATATGGCTTCGTATCTATTAGATGTTGTCTGTGCCCAGCTGCATTTTGAGGTATGGCCACATAACTACGACTCCGCACAGACCCAAGCAATCCATTTGCAGGCCAAGGTGGAATCCAGGTACAACTCAGATATTGAGAAAATCTCTGAGATATTCATTCCTGCCCTTTACGGGAAGCTATTTGGTCAAGACAACCCCTGCATGTCTTGGCGAGCGATGGAGACACTAGGTCAGGTGGCGCACTAGTTTTCGTCCGCTGAATATACAATCATCCGAGTATTTGGCACATTCAAAGCACCACATGCTCTGCCTAGGTTTATTACCGATAAGGTGCTTATGCAGGAGGTATGCTTCCAGATGACCTCGGGTTTCTCCAATGTCCTTTCCAAAGGAAAGAAGAAACCTTGGCCCGCTCTGCCCCTCACCATCGGTGCTTATACATTCAAGGACTCCAGAGAAGTAGGGGCTCAAGGGGAAGAGATAAAAGGTTATCACTTTAGAAGTCTGGAATACCGAACATATGACCCGGTCAAGATAGTTCTGGAGCACTGTAAGAGGGCCAAGTTTAAATGGAGCTATCAGCATGTCGAACGCCCGGCGGAGGATGAGAAAAGAAACTGGTACAACGCAGACAGGAAACTAGCTCCGGGGATTGACTCTGACCGAGAAGAAGAGGATCACCAAAATTTAGAAGACAGGAGCCATAAACTAGGAGGCTCTTCTTCCTCCAGGGATAAGAAAATCCGGACCAGTACGGGGCCTGACACCTCGGATCAGCTAAGAGGAGCAGAGGCCCAAGCCAAGAAGGAATATGAAAAGAAAATAAGGGAGGATGAAGAGAAACGTAGAAAAGATGCAAAGACAGAGCGGAAAAGGAAACAGGCCGAGGAAAAGGAAAGACAGGAAAAGGAAGCACAAGCGGCGGCAGAACAAGCACTTAAGGAAGAACTTGACAAAGCCGAACGTCAAAAGAAGGCAGACCAAGCTGCCGCAGCAGAGCGAAAAAGAAAAGCTGAAAGAGAAGCAGAGGCAGAGACAGAACGCAAGAAAAAGGAGGAACATGACAAGGCGGAAGCCGAGCGCCGGCAACAGGAGGAAGGAAAAGGACAAAGACGGGATGAAGAGGATGAAATAATAGAGGACATCGACATATCTCCCCTGGAGATTCCTCCGAGTGGCACGAGAAGTATCCTCTCTGGTGACGATTTTCCCAGAGAACAAGAAGAAGAGGTCTTCGACCTGACTAGATTGACATTTGACCAATTCTCCTTCAAAATACGGCAAGAGAAAAGAAAATCCTTGGCGCAAAGCCATCCCGCCATATCTACGGTCGCCACTGAAAAGGACATAGTCCTGGATACAAGGACTAACCCTGTAATGATAGCATCAGCAGGTACCGCTTTTGCCGCGGCCACGGAGGAGAATGTCACTAGAATGAGCAGGGAGATTATTTCCCTACAAAACAAGCTAAAAGCAACGGAACAGGAGAAATCAGTACTGGAGAGTGAAGTGTGATAGCTCCAAAGTAAGCCTTCCCAAGTCAATGAGGTCCCACTGGCAGTCATAAAAGAATGTGATGTATTGGAAATGACCATGAGGCAAGTATATAGAGAAATGCTCACTCTAAAACAAACAGTGGCCCCATTGGCAGAGGCACGAGCAGAAACCAAAGAGAATCATGAGCAGCTCAAGGAGGCCTCTGTAGCTTTGGACAGAATGATAAACTGGACATCGCAGTACCATCAAGCTCCCGAAAATGTGCCTAGGAAGGATTGGAGTCACACACAAGACGCCAAAGTACAAATCCGGATGAAGATGCAGTCCAAAGACAAGCTGGGCAAAGATTTGGACAAAGTGATGTCTACATATAATCACCTGATCAGTGGTATAGACTCCATGAACACTCTTCATCACATTTCGTCGTTAGGGGAACTGGACGAAACTAAAGACTGGGAGCAAGTAGATCAGGAAATTCAGTCTTTTCTACAACCCGTGAGACAAGCTGCTGCCGCACCAGAATTTGAGGCATCACAAGAGAACCTAAGTCGGTTGCTTGTCACTCCAGTACAAATCTATACCAAGCTTGCCTCCCTCTCAATCCAGATCTCCCAGAAGAAGGAAACTCTGATACCAAATGCCCTGGAATGTATGCACCGATTAAAAGAGGAAACCCCTCTAGTCTCCCCTATAGCAGCGGATTACCAGACCTGGCGAGATTTCCTCAAGGGGAAGAAAATTGACGCTCCAGACCTCTCAATCACACGACCACCTCCATAGCTAAGTTCTTTCAGTCGCAGGTCGCGACCGTCCCCAGGTCGCAGGTCGCGCATACGCCTGAGTCGCAGGTCGCAATTACTTCCGCAGGTCGCAGGTCGCATGTTCGGCCAAGGTCGCAGGGAAGCTGAACCGTCGGGAAGTCGAAGTGTCGGAAAGCCTAAAGGGCGTTTCTTGAATCTATAAATACCCCTGCGGGGCACATAGTTAAGGGCTTCTCTTTTGTGGACTGAAGAGCGAATATTGCATTGTAATTGAAGGGTCATACTCTTACACATATGTAATACAGATACTTGTTAAAACCCCTTTGTTGGATGATGTGTTTAGCTGTGACAATACTGTGTGTATTCTGCGTATAGTTTCAGAATATCGTATGATTAATGAAGCTGTGTTCTTAATAGTATCATTCATGCTCCATAGCTATCTGTGATTGTGTTTGATGATGCTCAAGTTTACTATTTTTTCTCATAATGAATGTTAATGAATTATTTTATTAGCATTTCGTTACATCTTTCGGAAAGTTAAGGGGTATTCTTGCCACAAAGAACCTGCTTGGTGGTCAGATTATCTTGCATGCATTACCCCATAGATGTGTTGCTAACGACACTTCCTGGGCGTATGCATTTTTGTTCATTACCTTGCTACGCACAGTGTTATATATCAGTTTGATACATCAGTCATGTATTCTGTATCATGTGAATAAAGTCTATGTCTGCAGATTTAATCAGGCTCTTCAAGACCGAAGAGAAAGTCATTTAAGCGGTAGCCGGACCCACACCCCGGACGGGATCCCTACTCCAAACGGTTCAAAGTCTAATTGGGACTTTCTACCGGGGAGTCCCCTACTGTTGGCCGGACATATTTTCCCGTCAATAGGATCTTTTGAGGTTTTCTTTTCAGAATCTTGACTAAATGTCACTTTATTTTTTTTTCCTTTCTTCTATTTCTGATCGTTTCTCTAATGCTAAAATCCTCTTTTCTACTGCGAGAGCTTCTTTGAAGTTTTCTAAGAGAGTAGCTTTATTAGCTCTATCTACAAAATAGCTATATTAGAAGGTAAAGAAGAAATATACCATTCTATTTGTACTCAACAACAGGTTTATAAGTAGTTGGGATTTTGTTTAATAATCTGTTGAATCTGGAGTTGAAATCTTTAACCTTTTCACCTGAATTTACTTTAAGATTAGAAAGGGAATTGATTAAAGATGCAACAGTTCTATCATCTCCAAATTTTGCAAGAAACACTAGTTCAAAAGTTGCCCAATTGGCAATAGATCCTGCTGGAAAGGAAAAGTACCAGGATCCTATAGATCTTTGTAAAGTGTATGGAAACAACCTAACTACAACATCTTCAAGAAAAATTCCATTTAAATTCATGGCCAACATAAAATTATTAATGTGTTCTTCAGCAGGAAGACCATCATCTGGATTATATTTAGGTAACCAATTCTCTGGATGATCTGGAAGAGAATTCAGATTTGCTATTAATATAGCACCAGGACTTGTCCAAGATTGAGCAACCATACTTGGATTTGGATTTTGTGAAGATGTAGAAGTAGGTCCAGAAGTAGAGGTAATGGAAGAATAACTTACAACTGGAACAATACTACTTGTAACGACACTGATTTTTTGAGTGGAAGAAATGGAAGGTAGAGAAGATGTGGATTGATTGGATGAATATGAAGGAACAACTGAAGGAAAATTTGATATGACTTCACTTGTTTCTGATTTTGATATGGATATAGTAACTTTTTTGCGATGAGATTCTAATGGAAACTCCAAAGGGTCAATTCTAAGCTTCTCACTTTTAGATCGAGTTAAAATACCAGTGTCTCTAAATAAAGAAGTAATACTTTCCTGAGATGTTTCTCAGTTAACAGGATTTTCATCAAAAATAGATATTCCGTCTAATTGCTGAATTAAATACTGAACTTCGGGAGATTCCGGAATGAATTCTGAAGTAGATGGATGACGTGATACTTTAGGGGATGATGGAAAGGTTTCTATTACTTCCGATTTCTGAGTTGGTGATCTAGATTGTGATCGGGAAATTGTAGAATGCTTTTGAGGAGATCGACTCTTATGAGGGCTTTGAATTTTAGATTTATCTGCCATTCATAGTTGGCCCTCCTTCTAGCGCAAAAAATATTGAGGTCTTAGAAATCCGTGGCAATAACAAAGGGGGATAACCACCCAGGCAAACCTTAAAGTAACTCCCTTTCCGTTTGGGGTAGTGGCTCTGACTGGGTGTGATGGGACCAGTTTCCTAGTTTTGGTTTTTGGATGATAAATTGTTGGGTTTCTACCAAAACATTTTGGAATGATGAATTACTACAAACTAACAAAAATTTAACTCTAAATGCAATACTTTGAATTAAATTTAATCTAACCTGGGATATAATATCTCAATGCATTCTAGAAAGATATCTATTGAATCTGTCATGAAATCAATTCAGATTTAATAGAATTATTACCATGTAAAATGATTCTCTCAAAAAAATAGTTAATCAAAAGAAAATGAAACATATATCGCATTGTCTGATGACCATATATAAAATGACTAATTTCTGTCTTTATATTGTACATTAGTGCAACAGATATTTCAGACATAAACAATTAATTTCATACATGATTCATAAAAGTTGTGTTCATCACTAATTTTCATAAACAGAAATAACATACATGATATTAGTACCAGTTGTGTATTACTCTATCTATCAGATCGGCGATAATAGGTCGTATCCAATCCTTCAATCAAAGAGTTGTTCAAAGAATACAAAATTGTACCAGCCATTGATCAACAAAATGATGTTATAACTGAATATAACTGTGTTCCATTATTTCATCAAGGCATTCACAAACTTACTTACAATTAAGCATTCTTTGCAAATGTTCTTAATAAAATTCTAGACCCTTCTCTAAATGCACGAGAGGGGTTTAAATACTAAAAATAACTACAAACTAAATTAAATATTTTACAAAAATGTACAGGAGGTTTCAAACAACCTTCCTCTAACTTGAACAATAGTCTAGGAATTAAATACTAAAAATCCTAACTTTAAGGCTTTTGCATCTTTTACGGAGTATGGTCACGTAATTTGCAGATATCTAGCAATGTCTTGAGCTGAGGTGGCTGAGATATTTGTGACCGGATTTGATTCTTGAAGATGGAATTTGAAATTGTTGACTGAGAATTTTTAGCTAATTCTGTGAGAAGTAGAAGAGTCTGTTGCTGATGGTAAGGTTTGATCAGAAAATTCCAAGAATTTTCTTGATCAAACTTATTAACTTTCCTGATTGCTTCTTCCTGTTTTTCTTCTTTCTGAGTCCATTTCAATTATGTTCCTTTTATTAATGAAAACACATCAGACATGTTTTCTTCAATAAGTCCTGTATTGAACAATTGGTCACATAAAAGTTGTATGACCTCATTTGATTTGTTGCATGTTTTAATTGTTGCTTTTTCTGCTCGAGCATTCTGTGTTTTCCACTCTGTAAATAATAATTCTTTATGAAGCTTATCTATCTGAGGTATATTAGCTTGTTTTCCCATATTTGAATCTTGCCATTGGATATGCTCTTCAATTTGTTTTTGAAGTTTCTCACATTCATGTTTTTGAATGGAAATTTGTTGAATCATTATTTTGTTGGAATCACAGTAAGAATCAATCATAGCAACTTGATGAAAAAATTCCTTTTGTTTCTCTGTAATAATTGTATTTATTTCAAGTTCTTCTTGAATGAACTTTTCTGACTATGATTGATTCCATAATTCTTCCATGGTTCTCTCCAGCTGTATCTGTTTATCTTTAAGTTCTGTATGATGTTCCAATTTAAGTTTTTCAAGATCTTTATGGAACTGTTCTAAATTTTCTCTGATCTGTTCTGTAGACTTGACTTTCTCTGTATCTAACATGTGTTCCAATTCCTGTATCATGGATTCCCTCTTCTTCAAAAGTGCTTTTATTTCACTTTCCTTATCTACAATAGCTGTAGCAGAAGCTCCTACATATTCTGATATTTTAGTCAAATTTTGAGAAGGATCCCCTGATGAATCTTTCCAGAGGATGTCAACTGATTCATCTGTAGATTTAAGAGTCGTTTCATCAGTCCTTCTTCTCTTATTTATTTTGACTACAGCTCTATGGTTGGGACTGTAGAAGATATCCAATGATGGAATGTATTCTATTTGAAAAATTATTTGATCTGTGGAATGGCCCGGGATAACCTCTCTGCTCTGTGTTGCTGGGATTTTTTGTAAAGGGTTGACCGTATGAACTGTCCTTTGGGAAGGCTATGGTGTTTCAAAACCTGCTACTTGACCAGTATTTACCTTTCCTTTATAATTTTTTATTTCTTGGGAAAATTGTTCCCATTCATTTATTATGTCTTTTCATTTAGATGATTTAGATTGATCTTCTATGATCTGACCTTTTGGAACTGCTTCTGTATTTGATTCAGTGACATTGTTGTTTATTTTTCCTTGTAACTCTATATCTCTAATAATATAGTCAATTTTCGAATTGGCTTTTGTAGACTCAGCCTCATCTTCGGATTGATCAGTCTTATCAAGTTGTTGTTGAGACTGACCAGATTCGTTTTCAGAATCATCCTTCATTTCTTCGTCAAGACTAACACTTGGAGTCTGTTTTTCTTCTTCCATATCTAGAAAATTCAAAGGGAAATTCTTTAATCTCTTATTTATGTATTCCTAAAAAGCTTCGATATCTTCCTAACCTGATTGATTGGAAACCCTCTTAATAACATCTGAAAAATCTTCGACTCCCTGAAAGTAGCCATCAAAGTGATCCTCTTCTTTTAAAAAAGGATTGGTCTTAAGTATTTCCATGTAATTATTGATTTCATCATTGGGTTCATACAGTTTCCCAGGCATAAATACTAAATTTAACATCTGAATATTAGGAGCCTCTTTGTATGTATGGTCAATATTGGCTAAAGAAAAAGCACCACACTGTACAGGGAATGAAGGCCAAATAGCCTTTTTGTCATCCTTTAACTATTTGGTGACACCATTAATAAGTTGATAAGCTATT
Organism: Pinus albicaulis; assembly: GCA_034641835.2. Classification (NCBI taxonomy): domain Eukaryota; kingdom Viridiplantae; phylum Streptophyta; class Pinopsida; order Pinales; family Pinaceae; genus Pinus; species Pinus albicaulis. The sequence continues at coordinate 29,891 of JAXQQM020069911.1, forward strand.
TCTCTACCGAACAATCTATCCAGAACATAATATGGAAAAACATGTGGAAGAGTGGAACTTCCAAATACTCAAACATAAGTAAATCTCTCTTCAGCAAACCATCGGGTTGTAGGAACAATATCTCTACTGACTTCCTTGGAAACCCTAGGGATCTTTTTATTGAAAATAATTTGATACATAGGCAACATAACTCCATAACAGACTTTATAGAAATGCAAGTGGTATTTGGAATCCTAGAGTTCTTCATGGTAAATATGGATTGGTGTAGGGTCTGTAACAGTCCATTTCCAACCCATGATTGGAAATGTAGAAATATAACAGATGGAATCCATAACATAAGCGGACATGAAAAAGGATGAATTTTCTTCAGGGGAAGCATTCCTTTTATTCCTATATTTAGAAATGTGTTTGGCTAAATAATTAGATAAAAGGTCTTCCCAATTCAAAATGGATGAATTGACGATTGCGTCAATTAAGGGAACCCAGTCTCTAGAGAACCGAGTACTATCAAGTCTAGCAAATAACCTACACAACATACCCGCAGCAAAGAAATAGGGATGAGGGATTTGTGCAATGGAGTACGTACCAAATTTTTCTTGCTTCAGTTTTCCCTCAATGTCCTTCCACTCATGGATGACCTTGATAAGATCTGGATGTTTAGCTTTGAACGTTTGCATATATCTATTGTCATAATTTTGTTGCGGTGCTGGTAAATGATACATGGCTGCCAAATCTTTAGCTTTAAAAGAACCCATAGTCTCTCCCCTAGAATTTTTAAATACTCTATCTTCAATATTCAGATTTTCAACTGCCCACTTGATCATATGTGTGTAAGGCATAATTTTTGGTCTTGCAGCTATCTTATGAATAAAGGAGCATGCAATGTTTAAAAGAGTTTCATCGAAGTGATATCAATGCCTGTTGCAGATATATTTGTTATCAGTTTTGGCCCTTCATCCTCAAATAGTTGGTACATAGCCTCCCATGTAAAGACACCGCAATCCTTGTTACAGACAGTGTCTGAGAATAGCGAAGGAATATCTGTATCTTCTGAGGGTAATGATTGGGAGATTTATTTACCTTTCTTACTCATCTCAGACTCTCTCAATTCAATAACTGATTTCTTGATAATGAAAATGAAAGATATCATATAACAAGCATTTACAAAGATGTATTAAAAATTTATTTCAAATTCACGTGAAAATCTATTAATCTTATCAATCATCTCTTCATAATTCATTATGATTTCAAAATTTAATGCTTGACATGGCTTCGCTTGACTTCGCATGCAATTCTTATTAATCGTTTAAAGTTGTTAAGATCTAAAATTCAATCTGATATGACATAAGTTTCTTTTCACACGCTAAGATTAGTAAATGTGCATATCGCAATGATTTCTTAAAATATTTCATGATTGTCTCGTAAACATTGCGAAATGCGATATGCAAAAATTGCAGATCGCAAGATTTAAAAGATCTATTTAAGTCTATACTATAAGTTGCCCACAATGCGATTTGCGAAAATGAAAAAATGGATGAAATTCGAAAAAGATTTATATTTTTTAGTTTATTCGCTTCATCGGGTCCGCGGTTATCTCAAATTTTATCACTTTGTTCCTTTTAGTATTAACTAAATCAAGTGCGATGAGAAAAAATAAAGTAAAGCTTTCTAAAGAGCGCATTTTTTTGTTCGCGGATTTTATTATTTAATGTTTCTTTTTGAAAAAAAATAACATTTATGATGAGCGATTCACATTTTGGGTAGAATTTTATTTCCTAAGTGTCTTTTTTCTAAAAATATTTTTTCATTTATTTCTAAAGGGTCCCTATTTATAAAAATAAATGGGAGGTTGTTGTATAGTACAACAGAAGCTAAAAATGGCACCAATCATCATTATTTAAATTAATCTAAATACATCCCTACAAGAAATGAAAATGGAGCTTCAAACAAAAAGTTTTCTCGACAATAAGACTAAACAATACATGCCTCTAGAGGAAAATTTGAGTTATTACTTATACAAAATGATGAGGAAGCATTCTCCTTGAAAGGAGGAAGCTTCCCCCTCCAAAATCCCTCAAATAGTGGATCTGGTTCCCAACACTAGGAGCTTGTAGTAAATGTCATGGAACACATTCCTAGATTTTCTCAATTATTGGAGTCCCATAATATCTCAATAATCTCATGATATTTTTCTCATTTATTCTCCAAATTTGATCCTTCAATAGTAGGGAGCACATCCCTAAATTATCTCCTTCTCTAAATATTCATAATCTTCCCAATATTCTCACAATATTCTTCAGAAATAAATAATATTAGGCACAAATATGCAATTATCTCTAAACCTTCCTAAGAACATATTAAAGCTTAAAAAACATTATTAAGTGTAGAAGGAGAGATTTAGTATATATTTTATATGTGTAAGAAATGCTATATGGGACTCAATTTATGTCTAATTTAGATTCCCATCATACCCCCCTACTAAAAATGTTGCTCATCATCTGAGCAACTTAGTGACTTAAATGTGCCTCCTTCATGACCCTAGTGTCCTCTCTTTTGTACATTCCTCAGTAATTTCTTTTAAGAAGCTTGGATGTAGGTTCCAAAAGGACAAGAACAAAAATAATTGTTGTTTTCATGATTGTTTAGTAATCTTTCAAGAAAAGAAAAAAAGAAACTTTCCTCTTTTAAAGTGTACTCTTTTGGCTTGTAGCTCTATTGCATTCACATTCCATCTTCAATTATTATTTCAAATATGTTTTTGTATAGAAAAATCACATTGCTTATAGAGACCATTAAAATGCCCCTTTTCCCCTTTTCCAAGATGGGTTCTCGAAGATTTTTCAGTTTAGCAAGGTCTTCCACATCCTTTTCCAACCTCTTGCTACCATTTTCCATTTTTTGGACATGTATGAAACCCTCAAAATGACCTCGGATGTGATCTTGTAGCAACTCATAACATCCTATTTCAAATACGTTTTTCCTGTAGCAACTTTTTTTTTCCTGTAACAACTTGATGTAGCACCTTTTGTTTCTGTAGAAACTCTATTTCACCTGTAGCAGCTAATATTTACATGTCAATAAGTGGTGGGTCCACCTTTTTTTATTTTTTTATTACATGCAAAATAAACTCAGAGTTCTTTTTATGTTAACTAAGTTCACCCTCAGTTACCCCTTGAAATTCCTTGTATTTCATCACAACTAACAGCTTACTACCCACTTTCTCAAGTCCTCTTCACTTTTGTCATGTTCCTCTCCCACATGTGTGTGTGTCTTGGTGGAAAAGTGAAGCTAACTGCTAGATAAGGCTGAGGTTTCTCTGCTACTGATTTTAGATATAAAAAATTTTTTCCTTCTCACACTTTAAATATTTTCTTAAGCTAGAATAAATTCGAAGGGTGAGGTTAGAGAGTTTCATACTTGAGCCTTACCTCATGGTCGAGTTGTTGTAGGATGATGCATGTTGGAGCTAGAGTTGCACCACTATGCTTGTATTGTTGCTTGATTATTTTTTGTGTCTTCTTTTTTGTTGATGTGTTTAACTTGACTTTTTTGTTGTGTGTGTGCAAGAACCTTGTTTATTCTTCACGTGTATGTATGTTGATGGATGATCCCCCTTGGAGTACCATTACTTTCTTCAGTTTAGCTCACAAGTCTTATTGGTCTCCATTATTGGTCAAAAACATCTTTAGGGATTTTCTGCTGCTTACACAGGGTTTTATTGTAGAAATTATACAACAAGCATGTATATCTTGGATTCAATCTGATATAAAAATGTACTAAAGTTAAAAAAAAAATCTCTTCTACAAATATTTTGCGGAATTAGAAACACAATCGTTAATCACATGAAGCAAAGAAGAATCAAATCAAACAAAATAAAGATAATTTCCCAGGGAAATTTTGCTGCTCAAAACTCCACTATCTTCTACTGTATATTTAGCATGGAATCATGAAACAATTACATACAACTCTTCTCACAAGAGCCCTCCTTTACTCAGCTAATTGTCTCACACTATCATACAAAAACTGACGAATACTTAGCCAATTTACTGCCTCCAGATAGCCTACCTTTCTTGTGCAATCCCCGATGAATGAAATCCATAAATAATACGAATTTTGGCCTTCCTTGACTACGCAAGTATCATGGGCACTCCAATGGGTGTTTAGTTTCATGGGTGCAACCCAATAATCCTACAACTGATAGTCAACTTCCCTTTCACCTAGATCTCAACTAGGTCTCCACTAGATCTTACATGCATGCAACTAATAATAGTAAATCCTCAGTTGCATGTGAGATCACTGATTGTGAATTAATTAATATTTAATTCACTTGATCTCTCACTAGTGTATCAAGAAGTTACAACTAGCACAACTGATTTTAACTCACTTAACTGAGTTAAATTGATTACAACCTACATTAACTAATGCACCATTGTACTTTTAACTCTGTTACATCTATAATTACTCAACATGCCTCACCAACTACCTCTAACTCAAAATTCATGAGCTAACTGAGTTTATCACTCTCAGTTAACTATTACAAGTTATTTTGAGACTAGATTACATTGTGTTGTCCATCTTAATTAAGGGATAACTAAAATAGACATGCACCAAATTTAGCACCTATGCGCCCCACCCTAGTGTAGGTGCTTAATTCACTAAGTGTGGGTGTTGAAATTTTCTTGTTGAATCTCAATACTCCCTCTCAACAAGAAAGGGATTATACTTCACCCCGATCCTGTATCTATGGTATTTGAATTTTCTCCTGGTAAGCGCCTTCATCAGAATATCTACATCCTGATCTTGCATGGGAATGTACTGAAGTAACATTATTATCCTCTGCACACAATATCTAAGATGATGGTACTAGATATCTATGTGCTTGGAACTATCATGAAACAAAAGATTAATCGAGATTTTAATGCAACTTTAATTATAACAATGAATCACTGTTGGATCCATCTGAGAACCAAAAAAACTAACCAAGATCTTTTCTCATCCAGATAGCCTCACATGTAGCTTGAATTGCTGCCATGTATTATTCTTCCGCTAAACTGAGTGCCACATATCATTGTTTCTTGTTGTACCAGAAAATTAATGTTGACCCTATGCTGAAGATCCCTTCTGATGTGCTCTTTCTGTCTGATGGACTGCTTGACCAATTTTCATCCGTGAAGATTTGAAGCTTCACTCCCTCTATATTTCTTTACCATAGAACATACTCTGATGTGCCCCTCATGTATCTCAAGACATGCTTCCCCGCCTTCCAAAAGAGCTTGGTAGGCTTAACCATAGCTTGAATCAGCTAGTTAACTACATAGAAAATTTCTGGTATGGTGTTCATTAGATACATCAATGAACCAACTAACTGCATGTAGACAGTAGAAAACACTACCTCTCCAAAAGTAGCATCCTCTTTCCTCCAATTTCCTAGAAGAGGAGTATCCATGGGTTTGCAGCTCTCCATGTGAAACTTACCAAGTATCTCCTTTTCATACTTTCCTTGAGACAAAAATTTCACCATCCCACTGCCATATTTCCAATCTAAGGAAATAATGGAGGATTCCCATGTTCTTCATTTCGAACTCCCTTGTAAGATCCTCCTTACATGAGTGTATCAGGTGCTCATCACCAGTCAAAATTAGATCATCAACATAAATAAAAATAATCAATAGCTTACCCTCAGCCACAATTTGGTACAGGTTTGCATCTTCTTCACTTTTGGTGAGGCCCAGTCTAGTGAAATAGTTGTCTATCCAAGTGTACCAAGCATGAGGTTCTTGCTTCAACCCATAAAGTGCTCTTTTGAGTTGGAACACAAGTGACTCACTGTTGAAGATATCAAAACCTTCAAGCTTCTCTATGTACACTTCTTCCTTAATGATCCCAATGAGAAACATAGTTTTCACATCCATCTGATGAATGTGCTAACCCATATACACTGAGAGTACAAGGATGGATCTTATGGAAGAGTACCTTGCAACAAGTGCAAAATTCTCATCATAATCTATCCCCTTGATCTATGAGAATCTTCAGGCCACAAATCTAGCCTTGTATTTCTCCACACTCCCATCAGCAGTTCTCTTTACCTTGTAGATCTATCTTTATCCAACCACTAATTTGTCGAACGGCCTTGGGACAATCTGCCATGCACTGTTCTTGACAATGGAGTCATACTCCTCCACCATTGAATCAACCCAATTTGGTTGCTATGCTGCTTCCTGAAAGGAATATGGTTCAGTCAAAATACATTTTCTCATAATAGCCATGTGTTTAGTCAATTTAGTGTCCTAAATTGTTAACATAAATTATTGACCAGGGCTAGTAAACTAATGAAGTATAATGCACTATATGTGCCTAAGTATCCCTTTTTCCTACTTTGTTGTTTTAAGGTTTTATTGATGTTTTTTAGAAGTTTTTATATCTTGATTCTTATCACTCTATGAAATTAATCTATTTAAAAATGAAGGAAAGAAATTGTTTATCAAATGATTTAAATCAGAGTTCTATTCACAAGGTTTTGAAGTTTATATTACAATTAAGAAATGGTGAAAACTAGAAGTCCTAATCCATGGATATTGCAACTCAATTGAGAATTCAAGAAATGAAAACAACTAATAAATCAAACATTACAACTGAATCCAATTCATATAATTAAGATTTATTGGAAGAGCTTGAGAAAAATATTAAGTGTAATGTATGAGGATCTCCTATAACATGAAATGAAATACTGAAACAGTAACTCAGACTTTACAACTAAATCCAATTCATATAATTAAGATTTATTGGAAGATCTTGAGAAAAGGATTAAGTGTAATGTATGAGGATCTCCTATAACATGAAATGAAATACTGAGACAATAACTCAGACTTTACAACTAAATCCAATTCATATAATTAAGATTTATTGGAACAGATTGAGAAAAATATTAAGTGTAATGTATGAGGATCTCCTATAACATGAAATGAAATAATGAAACAATAACTCAGACTTTACAACTAAATCCAATTCATATAATTAAGATTTATTGGAAGAGCTTAAGAAAAGGATTAAGTGTAATGTATGAGGATCTCCTAGACAATTATTGTATCTACATGTCACTAACCATTTCAATTTAATATTTAGATGGTCTTTACTTGGTCGAGCACAGTAACTGTTTAACCATAAAAGACAAGAAATGAAACCTAAGCAACTACTGCACTTGTGAGTCACTATCCATTCATTTAATATAATTTACTCAGTTGGATACAATAATTGGAATTTATGAAAGTAGTAAAGAAAATACAGAGAAATGCTTAAACAGAAACTAGAATAAACTTATCTAGAAAATGCATGAAACCTCCTTAGTAGCAGGGGCCCTCTGCTACCAATTCAGTGAATTCCTTAGCTCCTTGAAGATGTGATAAAAATAGCATCAAATAACTTCTTTATTGATAAACTCACAAATCTACATCCCATTCCATCTCAAGCTTTGTTACAAAACACTCTATAATCCTTTCTCTTCTTCTCCTATTTTTCACATTTTTTGATAGGAGAAAGCTTCTTGTATATATACAAAAATATGAGAAGTTATCTTATTAATGAGAGTCCATGAATCTATCCCTCTATCTCTAGAGTTACAATCAAAATAGGAAATGATAAGACACATGTCTTTTTAGAGTTTCAATACAAAATAGGAAATGAAACACATATCTTCTTAGAGTTTTAATACAAAAAGGAAATGAAACACATATCCTCATGATCCCATGATCTTCTCCACTCAAATTCGAATTTGGTTTTGGTAGGCCACATAAAGGTCTTTTATAAGCTTCATTTTTACCTACACATGGCAAAAATCTCATCCCATTTGTTAGATATAAGCATATGCACATTATTTTCTAATTTTTAACCACAAATTCACTTAAAAATGCTAAGAATTAATAAAGTTTGGAAAAAAATAAATGTAACCCAATAGTGTTAATGGTAAGGTAAATGTAATGAAATGGAGGTGGAGTGAAGGTGTTAATATGGAAATATAAGTGAAAATGTAATGGAAGTGAATGACAATTTCAAGGCCCAACACCATGTATCCAGTAAACTTGTTAAGAGACTGTCTATATCTCTGCTGTGAAGTAGGGGCTTCTACATTCTCTGCAGCATCAAGTCTCAATCTATTAGCTTTCATGGTGCGCCTTATTCCATTTCTAATGGATGGCACTGCATGGGTGTTTTCCTCCACTCCATGAACCTCCTCACGTGGTTGCTCCACATCTTGAGGCTCATCCTTGGGAACCACCAGTTCCTCCTCTGCATGCAAGTCCAAATCCCTCTCAAGGGACAACCACATGGCATTCTCATCATCAAATTTTATATCCCGTCGCACAAGTCATTCTGTTGTTTGGAAAACATACTTGATAATTATGGGGTGTTTCAGTGTACCCCACAAAAATCCCGATCTTAGCTATCGATTCCAGCTTCTTCCTGGCGTCCTTGGTCACATGCACATAAACAGATGAGTGAAAAATATTAAAGTGTGAAACATTAGGTTTCTTACCAGTGAAAGCCTCTTCAGGTGTACTCATGCCAAGTATCCTATGAGGACAATGGTTCTGCACAAATACCGCAGTGTTGCATGCTTCCACCCACAGATGCATTAGTAGGCCCTGATTATGCAACATCACTATTGTTTCACCCACAATCATTTTTTTCTTTCTTTCCGCGACCCCATTATGTTGTGGGTTATGACGCACTATTAGTTCTCTTTTAATTCCTTATTTGCTGCAGAATTTATTGAATTCGTTAGATATGTACTCTCCACCATTATCACTCTTAAGAGCCTTCACTTGCTTCCCAGACTCTTTCTCCACCAGTGCCTTAAAATCAAGAAACTTAGAGAATGTCTGATCTTTATTTTGCATGAAGAATATCCAGCACTTACGAGAAAAATCATCAACAAATATCACATAGTACTTATGTTTTGTTGTCGAAGCAACAGAGAATGGTCCACACACGTTCGTGTGAACTCTCTCAAGGATCCTCGAAGCTCGGTTCTCCTTCTCATGAAAGGTGGCATTTACATATTTTCCCATAGCACATCCCTTGCATGTGTCTAACTATGCAAGTGTACCCTAGGGAAGACTAGTAGAAATATATTGCATGACTTTCAAGGCTCCATGGTGAAGATGGCCCAATCTCTTGTGCCATAATTCAACCTCATCTCATCTCACCACTTTGTGTGCCTTTCCCATCATTGTTGTGCATCCATCTACCTCCATCTTGTAGAGATTCGTATCGCAAATCCCTATCCTCTTGGATTTTCTTGTTGTTTTGTGTCACAGGAAAGCTTTTCCTTCACTAAAAACAACATCATAGCCTCAATCCTCCAACATTGCAACAGACTAAATTTTTCTTCAAACCTGGTACATGCATTACATCTTTTAATTGAAAGGGTTTACCTATGTTAGGAATCTGTAATTAGCAAGATTGGAAAAGTCCAATCACATAAACGACATTATTTCAACCACTTTTTGATTCTAGGATCTAGCCCTCCTGAATCTAGAGAGGGATCTCTCCAATAAGTTGCAAATATGGATTTGTCTTTGAAGGTTTATGGTAATGATATTAGGCTAGTTATGAAGGCCAAGGGTTTTGTTTTTTTTTAGATGGTTGAGAATGATTATTATTTGAGGTGGAAAGTCCTAAACACAAAGAGTTTCAAAGGTGAGAAGTTGCAAGCGATCAAAACAGGCTTTGGCTAAAAATATAGATATAAGGCTGGTTTTTAGTCCATTGGGCTATGGAGTCATAATAGGGCTTTTAATTGCGCAACAATTCAAGAGTGATCCAAGGGGAAAGTCATCTATATCACAAGATATTTTGAGATAAAATGATGGAATGGAAACAATAAAGTGTTAGAGGGGTGGAAACTGATAATAATTTCAACAAGGATTTATAGTCAGTCCAAACAAGAAAAAGTCTTTAAGCAATTGTTTAAAACCAACCAAAGGGCAGGTCTCACCATAAACCTATTTGGACAAGCTTGTATTAAAGATAACTCAAAAGACCAAAAATCCAATAATCCACACAATCACCTTCAGAAAGGATGAAAAACACTTAAGAGAAACAAAATGCAACTTAAGATCAGATAAGGTACTTTTAAACCTAGTCTGCTTTCAGCAAAAATTTTGGGAGACTTTCAGAATCTACCTTTGGAGCAAGAAACTAGAAAACAAGACTCACCATCACTTTTCTAGTCCAACTTTAATAAGCAAACAATGGAAATCACATTCAAGAACAATGTTTAAATAAAACAGTAGGACAAGGGAATGCCAGCATTCCTAACTGCTTAGACTGTATTGAATCATTCTTAAATAAACAAATTGGAGGAAAACATTGAGATAAAGATTATCAGTCAGAGAAGGGCACTGATAAAAAGTAAATCCTAACTTTATGCTTCTTGTTCTTTATCAGAGAATCATGGACAATGTGGCATACATGAAAATGGAAAATAAATAATAGAGAAAGAGGCACTTCACCAGTGACATAGACCAGGATCCCAAGAAACAGCTTGTATATTGAAGTCAAACCAGTTACATCTTCAAGTCCAATGTTTCAGTTCAACAATCATCTTCACTTCTCAACCTAACTTATTAGATCACAAACAGAGCTTCAAGAGCCTTTGAACACTATTTACAAGTAGAAGTTTCGAGCACAAGTATATTTCAAAGTTCTGCAACCAACATTTTCTCATCTTCTACAGCAGTATTTATAGGAGGATGAGGAGGTGGGAGAGGATAAAAGATCTCCCAAGATAATTAATACAGATTGATGACTTCTCAGCCTTTGAGGGGCTCGATGGAGAGGTTTACAGGTGTTCTCTTTGTATTAATGTTTTACATTTAAAATTTAAGCTTGGTGGGAGCTTTTGTTGACTTTTTGGCTCTGCGTCATGCTATAGTAACTCTGTTGATATTTTTGTCATTAAATTCTTTCAGCAGAATTAACTGTTCAGTTGCGTTGAGGCAAATATCTGATTTCGAACAATAACTTCGGCCTCTATTTGAATACTTTGAGGCACGGGTGGCTTTGTGGTAGCTGAGAGGAATCAATTTGCCTCTGATGTGGCGGTGAAGGCCTTTCTGTCTAATAGATATTTTTTATTTTCCTTTGATTCTATTTTAATTTGGAGGATTAGGCTTTTGATAATCATTCTTAGTCGTAATCCCCACAAATTTGTCTTCCATATTCTGTTCTGGTATGTTTTTTCTTCGACACTGATACTCTTTGATTGTTATTTCATTCACTGTTTCGTGTCGATGTGAAGGCCGCGCAGGGCTCATGTGGCATCAATTCCCATGAAGCAATGACGAGACATGGAGTAGAGCCCCGTGAATGTTTCCCTTTGATTGATCAAAGGTGTGGGAATCGTCATTCCCGACCTTTGGCTTTCTCTTTAATATGATGTAACAAACCATTCAAACATGTAAAATACGAAAATAATTAAGAAATCCTGTGTTTGTGGGTTTAATTGCTACAGAGGGTGTGGGGAGAGAGCCTAACCATTGGATGGCATCATCCAATGGTGTAGATATATTTGTGGAGGTTGAAAGGAGAGTAGAGGGAGAGAATATGTCAGATCCGTCGATCGCGTACAGATCGACGATCAGGAGCGATCCGGGACGTATAATAGAGAAATGGTGAAAATACAAAGGAATAAGGTAAAAAACCTTAGTTCGGAGGAAAAATGGTTAAAAATAGAGTTGGGTGTTCAGGATGACGGTGGGCCATCGGATGAGATTGGCCCACGAGATCAACGGCTGAGGAGGTACGCGAAAGCACGCAAAGAAATAGAGGGAAAGTGGTTTTGGTGAAGAAAAAAGTGGTTTTCACGCAGAGGAAAGGTGGGTAGGAAGTTTTTCTTTTTGGAATGTGATATGCGTCCCCGCTCGACACGTGGCACCAAAAAACCACCTATTTCGGGTGCCCTTTGAGAAATTAAACTTCGCGCTGAAAGTTACGCGATATGTAATTTGGGCCGTCAGATCTGGGGCCTCAGGTCTGACGGAGGAGAATGAGTGCGATATGGATTAGATACACGGGCGGTAAGAAAATAGGTGGGTTCAATCTGGGCCATTGGATCGAAGATTTGAACGACTGAGATTAAATCTGGGGGTCCAAAGGAAATAATACAAAGCGGAGAAGGAGGTAATGAGGGGTGTTGATCTGCAGAGATCAACAGTCATGATTGGCTGACAAATATTATGAGTGGGGCTGCATAAAATATAACCAAAGTCGGGAAAATCATACTGGATCGTCCAATCTGGACACGTGGACAGTCCAGATGAAATCGGATCTTCTCAACCGGTGGGGTGATAAACATGGAGGGTTCCAAAGCGATTAGTTGTTGGCCATTGATCTGAGGATAAGATCAACGGTGGGAGTGAATCAGAGGGATGGCCAATCAGGGGTGTAGAAACATTTGGTGTGATACAGCGCTGGCCATTGGATCATCTTGGATCAACGGTGGATATTTCTTTAAATCACGCTCTGGCGAAAACCCTTAATAATTTATGAAAATCCAAAATTTTAATAAAACAAAGGTTTTGATATGGGTGGGATATATATATGAAGTGTATAGGTGCCCGACTGCGGGGCCTTTAGTTATATGGAACATGATGGGCCCGGGTCTTTACATAATGTGAGGGCCAATCACAATCGGGCCTTCAGGCTTTTCAATCTACCCATTGTAAAAACCTTCGATGCGATTAAGCACTTCGAGACTTCGACACTTGGTCCTGGGGTGTAGGTTGTATGGATTGAAGTGGAGGAGGGGGGAGCTTATGAAATTGGGCTTAATCACATCGGAGGAATGATGCGGGTCTTTCAATCTAACCATTTTTTATTTGAAAATCATTGTATTGGCACGTTAGACCAAAACTTTGGAAAAAGTGGGTTTGCGACTTAATAAAATAAAATTTTAATCGGAGATGGAAAATTATAATGTTATAGCACCCGATTGTGGGCACAAGGGTCGTATGGGATAATAATATGATCAGAGGCTATAAATCAATGGGCTAATCGCGTCAGAACTTTTGAATATGGCAAATAGACTTATGCGCTCAGACCGTTACGATGCGATTAAGCACCCAAATGGCTTAGCGCCTGGTTCTAGGGCCGGGGCACATGGAGGGGAAGTGGTTTAGGACTTATCCATGGGGGCTTAAGCCTTAATACAAAATATGTATTTTTCATGAAAATTTTCAAGTTTTTCAATGGATTTGGGGGTTTCGGTATAGTTTAAAAATGATTTTTAAACTATGCAAAAATGATTTTCATGAATGGAAGAAGGGGAATCATGAAAAATAGAGGAATTTTATGGAGAAAATGGGGAGAAAATGAAGGTTATTTTTGAGTGTAGGAAGGGGAAAAATGATTATTTTGCAGTAGTCTTTTCTCATGAAATCAGCGGAATTTCTGAGTATAGAATGGGAACAACAGTGAAGATTTTGATAGAGGCATGAGACCTTCAAGAGTCTTTAAGAGACAACATATTTTTAGCAATAAAAACTTGTTTCTTGAAGACTCAAAAAATGTTTTAGCCAACATTTGATATAACAAATTTTATAGCTGGCTAACAGTGGCTCCACTTGGGGATGGTGCCTTCTTGAAGGCATCAAGAACTTCAGACTTGCATTCTCTGGGAGGCTGATCAGTGCCTCGTCCATTGGGCTGATTGTCTTTCCTTATATGATCTTCTTTGCTCTGAAAAGATATTAGCAGTCATGAAAAACAATGGATCTTCATCTACAAGCTTTCTACCTACCCAATCCTACTGATCTAACATTTTTTCTTCTTTAGAGTGCACTTGGATTGGCAAACTCTTTTCACAACATTTTATTCTTTTGAAAGAAGGAAATATAATCTATTTCTACTCCTTATTTCTCCATGGACTCAGTTTAAACAGTTGATTCCATATGATTCTCTACCTAATCTACTAATCTGTTAGGATTAAACAGTCTAATAGATTTTTATTTCTCTAAATTCTACAACAGAAATTTAAATACAGCCAAGTCAAGATTAAATTGTTTGACTTGCTGTGATCTATGGCATGAAAAACAAGCTGCACATAGACATTATTTTGCATAAAATCAAATCAAAATGGAGAAAGCATAAGATATGAAAGTTCAAAGCACCGCCTTCTCTTTTTCTTCGGCTCTGTTTATGAGTTTATTTGAGCTGCTTTTTCTTCTTCTCTGGTTCAAACTTTATGTTGTCTAGAACTAGTTCTTCCTCTATTTTTGACTCAGAAATTTAAACAGTTTTGATTCATTCTTCTTTTGAAACCTCAGGTTCATATTTTGAGCATGTTTGAACCTTTAATTTCTAGCCTAATCTATCTACTGATAAGCCAAGATTAAACAGTTTGGAAAATCGAATTCACTATCCTATAAGCAGAAAATTTAAAACTAATTAGTCAAGATTAGGCTATATGACTAATTAGAAGTGTGTTTTTTCAAGAGTGGAATTTAAGCTTGCACACTTTCAAATTTGTTTCTCTTTTTTGGTATGGGGCTATACCTTTCTTGTTTTTACAATCTGCCTTCTTTTCTTTCTTTCACTGTTTTTGATTTTTCTAACTTTGAATGCAATGATGGATGAGATATTTATAATGAGAAAAAAAGATAAAAAGGCTTTCAGAACATGACATGGATCAAGAGAAGTAATGTTTAGGCATCTTGCCATTGACAGGACCCCCAAACAATTCTGCTCCATTCAACTCTTGTAAGAAAAAGGCATTATTACTAGCAATTGAATGAATAGAGTAAGGGCGAAGCCATAAGTTGTCAAATTTTCCGTGTTTTCCCTTGTCTTCTCTCCTTGAGTCCCACTTTAAAACTTTGTCCCCAACATTGAAATTGCTGGCCTTTGTTCTTCTGTCGAAAAGCTTTTTAATGCTGTCCTGTTTCTGTAATGATTTGTTATATACCTCCTCTCTAGTTTGCTGAAGGTGAAAAGTTTGATTTATCCTTCTGATCATGTCATTATCTTTAGACTGAACCTCTTGAATTAACTTCATAACTGGCACACCAAGGCTGGTAGGAAAGATTGCATCCGTGTCTTACATGAGCTGTTAGGGTGACATACCAATAGATTTCTTCAAAGTTAATCTGTAAGCCCAAAGTGGATGCACAAGCTTTGTGTGCCAAGACTTTTTGTTGTCCTCCAACAGTTTCTTGATGATGTTCACTAAACTCTTGTTTTAGGATTCTGCAAGTCCATTACCTTGAGGGTAATAGGCTGTGGAATGCCCCAATGTTATATGATACTTACGATAGAACTCAACCATTTTCTTTGATCCAAATGTTGTTGCATTATCAATGATGATCTTGGTAGGACGGCCAAATCTAGAGAGAATATTATTCTCTATAAATTTTATAATAACATAATCATTGGCCTACCTACTTTGGATGGCTTCTATCCATTTAGTGAAGTAGTCTGTGGTAGTGAGAATCTATATATGCTGAGCTGAAGATGATGGATGGATTTCACCTATGAAGTCAAATCCCCACTGTTGAAAAGGGGCTTCAACAGTGATTGGATGCAGAGGCAAGGGTAATAGCTTCATTTTGCCTTCAAAAATTTGGGACTTATGGCAGGCAATGATCATTTTGTGTACATCATGAAAAAGAGTAGGCCAATAGTAACCAACCCTCAAGATTTTGTTGGTTGTTGTTTTCCAGTATAAATGGCCTCCACAGTCTCCTTCATGGAACTCATGCTTAACCTTCTCTGCATCATACTCAGGCAAACATTTAATCAAAATACCACTTGCATTTTTCCAATAAAGACATCCATCTATAATGCAATAGTTTACAGCTTTCAACTTTAAGAACCTTGCCTTTTTTTTTCAAACTAGGAGGTGTATTTAAATTAAGAAAAACATAAAGAATATTAGCATACCAAGAGGAATTCATAAAATGATTTTCAACAATGGGAGTTGAAATTTCCTCTTGATCATCTAAAGCATTAATCATGTTAATATCAAGAACTTCAAAATTGGATTCAGCCATCAACCTAGCTAGACCTTGGCCTTTGATAATTTTAGTGGGTTTTATCTCTAAATCATATTCAAGAATAACAACAATCCACTTACCTCTTTTACCATCTGGTTCCTGTGTTAGAATGTCTTTCACAACTGAATTTGGGACAAAGGCAATGATGTGTGAGTGAAGGAAGTATACTCTGAAGTATTTCAAAGCTTTAACCAAAGCAAAGGCTTGCTTTTCCATAATGTTATACTTCAAAGGAGCATCTCTCAAAGCCTTGCTAAAGAATGCAATAGGTTGCTCTTGTCCTTGTGGATTTTTCTGTAAAATGATAGCAGCTATGGTATGTTCTGATGCAAACGAAGAAATATAAAAATATTTTGAAAAATCACGACTTATTATAACTGGTGTTTTGGTTAACGCTTGTTTCACCAGCTCAAAGGACTTCTTTGCTTCCAAGGTCCATTTTACCCCTTTCTCCTTCTTCAACATGTTTTTGATATTTATAAGGAGCTCAGCCAAGTTGGGGATGAACCTTCTCAAAAAGTTAATCTTTCCAATGAAAGATTGCAACTCCTTGATGTTTTGAGGATGAGAGATTTGCAATATGGCCTCAATCCTCCTTGGATCTATCCTAATACCCTCTTCTGAAATAATGTGCCCAAGAATTTTACATTCTTGGAGACCAAATAGTGTCTTCTTAGGGTTTAAAGATATCCCAAACTTTCTGCATTTCTCGAAAACTCTTCTTAAATGTTGTAAGTGCTCTTCATCTATTTTTGAAAACATGGTGACATCATCAAGGTATATAATGATGAAGAAGCCCAGTTACTCCAAGAATGCTATGTCCATGGCTCTCTGAAAAGTTGCTCTAGCATTCATTAGACCAAAGGGCATTTTCACATACATGAAAGTTCCCCATGGTGTTGTAAAAGTTGTCTTTAATTGATCATCAGGGTGAACTAAGATTTGATTGTACCCTGAATAGTAAAGAAATTCTTCTAGACCCTACCACCCTTTGTAAAATATGGTCCATCTTGGGCAAAGGGTAGTTGTCTTTCAATGAAGCTTTGTTTAAGTCTTTAAAGTCTATACAAAGCCTAATCTCTCTTGTTTTCTTCCTGACCGACACCAGATTAGACACCCACTCAGAATATCTAATAGGGACAATAATACCAGCATCGTACATTTTCATGATCTCCTTCTGAGCCAAAGGCAACTGAACAAGGTTTATTCTGCGCAGTTTATGGTTGAAGGGCTTTTGGTTTTCCTTGAGAGGGATTTTGTGCTGTATTATTTCAGTGTCATAGGATTTCAGATCTTTGTAACTCCTCGCAAAAACATCAGAAAATTCTTTAAACAGCTCTATGTATTTGAGCTTAATGTGAGCTTGTAAAGTCTTAGATAGTTTAATCATCATAGGTTTAAGTTCACTGCCTGTGTTGCACTCTTCCCCTTCAGTTTCTACAGGTTCCATTTTTGGCTTCCTGGCCACATCGTTAAAATCAAACAACTCTTATAAAGGTGCCAGACCGTTTGGAAAACTTTCATCTTTAGAGTGCAGGGTTTATAACTCCTCTGTTTCTAACTCTGCATTCAAATTTGTTTTGTTTTCAAGTTTTCTAGACAAAAAATTAATATTAACAACTTCAGGAGACTGTTCTTCTTCACCAAGAAAATTTTCTTCACTATTGCAATCTGTTTCATAATCTGAATCCAAACTATGTAGTTCGAATTTATTTTTGAATTGCATGAAGTCTTCTATTTGTTTGTCCCCATCGAACACCTGCCAATATTTCTCATTATCAGGAACGACTAGTCTAAATTTTATCTGAGTTATGCAGTATTTGGTTTCATATGGCGTTAAGCATGTTCTGGCTGCAAAGGCTAAGTTGTGGGCCACAATATTTGTTTTCCTTGGGACAAAAATCAATTGGGACTCTTCAAACGTTTTTAATAAATCCACGACATAATTTCGATAGGCCCTAAGTCTGGGGTGATTAGTGTTGTATTCACCATTGACCCGCCTAATGATTAATTCTGAATCCCCATAAACTTCAATTCTTTTGGCTCCTAATTTTTTCAACAAACGTAAACCTAAGAGAAGGGATTCATATTCCGCTATGTTATTCGAACACTGGAAGTTTAATCTACAGGAAAGGCTTTCTGTGTGGTTATTCTCAGTGTTGTGAATCTAGAGTGCGGGATCCTTCGAAGTTCATACTCCACAGAGGATTAGTTTCAGGTTCAACAATTGGGTCACTATCCTCAACAAGCATGCTTTCGGTTTGTTTTTTAACATCAGTGTTTAGTTGAATTTGTTTTAATTCCTCTGGTTTCTCGTTAAGCTGAGGAATTTTTTCTTGACCATCAAGGTTAAAAAGCAGAGGACGCATGACTTGTAGTCAAGACCTATTTTTGGTTTGCTAAAATTTTCAAATGAAACAAACTGTTTTGACACTTCTACATTGAGTTCTTCTTCCTCTGTGTCAGCCATTAATTCTGTTAAAGTGACTTTTTCACTAAGTGTTTCATCGTTAAACAGAATAAAATAATCGAGGTCTGTGTTTACAAAATACAGAGGAGAGTTTTGTGGTCTGTCTTGGCTTGTAACTGTGTATTGCATATGGGACTCCCTGTAAAGTCTTCTAGTCTGATTGAAAATCGGGATAGTCACATAGGTCATGTCCATCTACATAGTCCCTTGTAACTTAGCCCCCCAATATCTTGATAATAACATTCCATACTTTGGGGGCACATCAGCCACAGCAATGTCCATTACTAAGCATTTGGCTGGAATCTGGGCTAAGTTAACACAGAGGTCTTTGATTAATCCTAAACATTTTACTCTGCTCGAGTCAAAGGAGTAAAGGTCTTTGTAAGGTCTGGTAATTTCTAGACCAAGTCTCTCCATTACAACTTTTGGCATTAAATTATGAGAATCCCCAGAATCATGCATAGCGTTATGCAAAATCTTGTCATGAACATTTGAACTCACATAAAAGGGAGGAACAATTCCCTCTTTATACTTGCCTTCAATCTTTGGACCAAAAATAAGCTTTGGCTGGTCATCATTCAGATTGACAGTGTCATTATTCTCTTCAATGTTTAAAGCCTTAAAAATTTGGGTCCTATAT
The DNA here is from genome assembly GCA_034641835.2 of Pinus albicaulis. Lineage (NCBI taxonomy): Eukaryota > Viridiplantae > Streptophyta > Pinopsida > Pinales > Pinaceae > Pinus > Pinus albicaulis. The sequence goes on from JAXQQM020069911.1 coordinate 49,050, forward strand.
ACATTCTAGGCAGCTAACTCAGTCAAGGGAACAAAGATTTTAATTTTGGAAATTTCCTGCTCTAGGCTGAAAGGAATTTGACTCTTTCAGGAACTTGTCTCAGCCTTATTAGCTGCCAGTTTATCAGCAACATCAGCTTGCTGATTTGTTCTATTTACATTTGAAAAAATTATTTTCACAGGAGTACTAGCTGAAGTGTTAGTACTGCTAAGGTCTACACCCTGGTTTGTAACGTTTTGGGTGCCTTTCTCTTTACCTTTATCAGAATTTCCAGCTACTGTTCTGTCCTTTTGTTTGACAATTTTAGGCTTGTTTACAGTGTTGTTTTGTGAAGATTTGTAAGAGGTTTTGGTGTTGGGAGTTCGTTGATTGGTTTTAATTCTAAGGTCAAATTATCTTTGATACTCTATGATAACATTTTCCATGTCTTGATAATAAGTTTCATCATTATTTCTTTTGTCATCATAAGGTGTGTACATACCTTGTTTTCTATCATAATGAACCTAAAAGTGATCATTATCTACTCCAAGCATATTGATATCATCATCCTCTACTTGCTCATCTGTTTCCTCAACCTCACTCACATAATTTTGGTGAAAGGGAGGAGTGATCTGTTGATCATCTTCCCTAGGTATGTTTGGAGGTTAGTTTCTTCTAAAATTCTGATTCTGGTTCTAGTTTTTGTTTTGAGGATCAGTTTTATTTTGACTTTCTTGTGCTCTCTTTATTATGCTCATTTCTTTCATCATTTCCTCCATCATTCTTTCCATATTTGAGCTGGAAGCAGAAGGTGTGGGTTCCTCTCTGAAGGATACTCTCTTCTCATTTTTCATTCTTGCTCTTTTCTCCACCAAGTTAACTTCTACTGCAAGATCCCCTTTTTTCATATCTTCAAGAGTTGCAAGATCTCTCTCTCTCAGCTGATAGGCCATTTCAGGGTCAAACCCTTCAGGAAACTTGTTTAGCACTGAGCCTTGTGGAGGTTTTAGATCTGAAGGAAGGGCATTGTACACACTGTTGAATTTAGTGCAGTTGGCTTGTACACTTTCCGCAATGTTTCTGTGGACGTTCTTGTAATCGGAGAGGATTTGGAGAGGATTCTTCTTCACTTCCCATTTATTTAAGAATTTTTGATGGAAGGATTTGAGATCATTGATACTATGGGGGGTTAAGCCTTTAAACCATTTTCTTACTTCTCCCCCCAGACTCTGAGCAAATAATCTAAGCTTGACAGAATCATTGTCTATTTAATTTCTATCAAAGTAGTCATTCATCTTATCCACATGTTGTGATGCAGTTGTAGCATTGCTAGCATCATATAATGGAATTTTGGACTGATAGTCCTGTGGAAGATTGACTAATGGTACAGGAAGGACTAAGGGAGCATACCATGTTGCCATGATATGTGGTGGAGGTGGATTTACAAGAGGTGGATTAACAAAATGGAAAGTGGGTTGAAGTGGAGTGTTTTGGACAGTGAATGTTTGGTGAACAGATGTGGATGGAATAGCAGTAGATTGATGAGCTGATCTTGGATGAGAGACACCTAAATTGCAAAGGAAATGTAAATCAGGTGGTGTTGTTTCTCTACTACCAGGATGTTCACTTGTTTTTGGGGATGAAAGTGAAGACTCAGAGTCTAGCTGAATTATATCATCAAATGACCTAGTTCTAAATGGATTTACTAAGTCAGCTTGTGATTGTTTTAGAGATGAAAGATTTTCAGGAACTGGATTAGCTCTCAAGGGTGATTTGAAAATAGTCGTAAATTTTAACTTAGGAGACTTCCTAAGGATAATTTCTGGGTTATCAACTATCTCAGGTGGGTTTGGGTCAGGGTAGGCTCTAGTATGAATCTTTCTAGGAGCCACTATGTTGTGTTTTTAGACCCAACTAAACAAGAAAAATTCAACCAGATATGATAGTCTTTTAAGAGGTTAACTAATCTGTTTTACACAAATTTCAATCCTACAGTCCTCTAACTGAGTTTGAATGATATTTTAATGATCAGGATTCTTCCCAGTGGAGTCTTAAGGTCTGTTTGGATTATGGAGTCGCCAAGTGGAAGCTTTTAGCTCCTAAGGAGGTAAAAGGTTTTATGGTCCACCACCATGTTTATTGAATTCCAATTTGAAATATTTTTGGGTTTTCTGAGTTATTTTTCAATTTTGTGGTTTCTAAGAGTGTCCCAGATATGTTTCACAACTTAGCTAAGCCGGCTAATATTTCAAGGTTAGATAAAATCTTATGAGAATCCTAGGGTTTTTCCTAGCTTGTTACTGATTCAAACAAGTTTTACCATGATTACCATTACTTGGTAGCGCTTGAAAACACTGCTTTTACTCACAAGGTTTTATGAAGTTTTTAAGAGAACCTAAGATGAAAATTCGACTCAGTCCCCAGCGGAATCGCCAGAAAATGTTAGGAATCTGTAATTAGCAATATTGGCAAAGTCCAATCACAAAAACAACATTATTTCAACCACTTTGGGATTATAGGATCTAGCCCTCCTGAATTTGGAGAGGGATCTCTCCAATAAGTTACAAATATGGATTTGTCTTTGAAGGTTTATGGTAATGATGTTAGGCTATTTATGAAGGCCAAGGGTTTTGTTTGTTTTTGGATGGTTGAGCATGATTATTATTTGAGGTGGAAAGTCCTAAATGAAAATATTTTCAAAGGTGAGAAGTTGCAAGCGATCAAAACAGGCTTTGGCTAAAAAGATAGATATAACGTTGGCTTTTAGTCCATTGGGCTATGGAGTCATAATAAGGATTTTAATTGCACAACAATTCAAGAGTGATCCAAGGGGAAATTCATCTATGTCACAAGATATTTTGAGATAAAATGATGGAATGGAAACAATAAAGTGTTAGAGGGGTGGAATTTGATAATAATTTCAACAAGGATTTATAGTCAGTCCAAACAAGAAAAATCCTTTAAGCAACTGTTTAAAACCAACCAAAGGGCAGGGCTCACCATAAACCTCTTTGTACAAGCTTGTATTAAAGATAACTCAAAAGACCAACAATCCAGTAATCCGCATAATTACCTTCAGAAAGGATGAAAAACACTTAAGAGAAACAAAATGCAACTTAAGATCAGATAAGGTACTTTTAAACCTAGTTTGCTTTAAGCAAACACTTAGGGAGACTTTCAGAATCTACCTTTGGAGCAAGAAACTAGAAAAAAAGGCTCACCATCACTTTTCTAGTCCAACTTTAATAAGCAAACAATGGAAATCACATTCAAGAACAATGTTTAAAGCAAACAGTAGGAAGAGGGAACGTTGGCATTCCTAACTGCTTAGACTGTATTGAATCATTCTTAAATAAACAAATTGGAGGAAAACATTGAGATAAAGCTTAACAGTCAGAGAAGGGCAGTGATAAAAAGTAAATCCTAACTCTATTCTTGTTGTTATTTATCAGAGAATAATGGACAATGTGGCATACATGAAAAGGGAAAACGAATAACAGAGAAAGAGGCACTTCACCAGTGAAATAGATCAGGATCCCAAGAAACAGCTTGTATATTGAAGTCAAACCAGTTACATCTTCAAGTCCAATGTTTCAGTTCAACAATCATCTTCACTTCTTAGCCTAACTTATTAGATCACAGACAGAGCTTCAAGAGCCTTTGAACACTATTTACAAGTAGAAGTTTCAAGCACAAGTATATTTCAAAGTTCTGCAACCAACAGTTTCTCATATTCTACAGCAGTATTTATAGAAGGATGAGGAGGTGGGAGAGGATAAAAGATCTCCCAAGATAATTAATACAGATTGATGACTTCTCGGCCTTTGAGGGGCTCGATGGAGAGGTTTACAGGTGTTCTGTCTGTATTAATTTTTTACATTTAAGATTTAATCTTGGTGGGAGATTTTGTTGACTTTTGGGCTCTGCGTCATGCTATAGTAACTCTGCTAATATTTTTGTCATTAAATTCTTTCAGCAGAATTAACTGTTCGACTGCGTTGAGGCAAATATCTAATTTTGAACAATAACTTCGGCCTCTGTTTGAATGCTTTGAGGCACAGGTGGCTTTGTGGTAGCTGAGAGGAATCACTTTGTTCTGTCTGATAGATCTTTTTTATTTTCCTTTGATTCTATTTTAATTTGGAGGATTAGGCTTTTAATAATCATTCTTAGCTATAATCCCCACAAATTTGTCTTCCATATTTTGTTCTGGTACGTTTTTTCTTCGACACTGATACTCTTTGATTGTGATTTCATTCACTGTGTCTTGTTGATGTGCAGGCCGTCTAGGGCTCATGTGGAATCAATGCCCATGAAGCAATGACGAGACATGGAGTAGAGCCCCGTGAATGGTTCCCTTTGATATATCAAAGGCGTGGGAATTTTCATTCTTGGCCTTTGGCTTTCTCTTTAATATGATGGAACAAACCATTCAAACCTGCAAAATACGAAAATAATTAAGAAATCCTACGTTTTTGGGTTTAACTGCTGTAGAGGGTGTGGGGAGAGAGCCTAACCGTTGGATGGCATCATCCCACGATGTAGATAAGTTTGTGGAGGTTGAAAGGAGATTAGAGGGAGAGAATATGTCAGATCTGTCGATCGTGCAGAGATCGACGGTTGGGAGCGATCCGGGACGTATAATAGAGAAATGGTGAAAATACAAAGGAATAAGGTAAAAAACCTTAGTTCAGAGGAAAAATGGTTAAAAATAGAGTTGGGTGTTCGGGATGATGGTGGGCCGTCGGATGAGATTGGCCCACGAGATCAACGGCTGAGGAGGTACGCGAAAGCATGCAAAGAAATAAAGGGAAAGTGGTTTTGGTGAAGAAAAAAATGGTTTTCGCGCTGAGGAAAGGCGGGTAGGAAGTTTTGCGTTTTGGACCACGATATGCATCCTCGCCCGACACGTGGCACCAAAAAACCACCTACTTCGCGTGCCCTTTGAGAAATTAAACTTTGCGCTGAAAGTTATGCGATATGTAATGTGGGCCGTCAGATCTGGGGCCTCAGGTCTGACGGAGGAGAATGAGCGTGATATGGATTAGATGCGCAGGTGGTAAGAAAATAGGTGGGTTCAATCTGGGCCATTGGATCGAAGATTTGAATGGCTACGATTAAATCTGGGGTTCTAAAGGAAATAATACAAAGCGGAGAAGGAGTTAATGAGGGTCGCTGATCTGTAGAGATCAACGGTCAGGATTGGCCGACAAACATTATGAGCGGGGCTGCATAAAATATAACCAAAGTCGGGAAAAGCATACTAGACTATTCGATCTGGACACGTGGACGTTTTAGATGAAATTGGAGCTTCTCAATCGGCGAGGTGATAAACATGGAGGGCGCCGAAGCAATTAGCTGCTGGTCATTGATCAGAGGATCAGATCAATGGTGGGGGTGAATCGGAGGGATGGCCAATCGGGGGTGGAGAAACATTTGGTGTGATACAGCGCTGGCCATCGGATCATCTTGGATCAACGGTGGATATTGCTTTAAACAATGCTCTAGCAGAAACCCTTAATACTTTATGAAAATCCAAAATTTTAATAAAACAAAGGTTTTGATATGGGCAAGATATATATATATATGAAGTGGATAGGCGCCCGACTGCGGGGCCTTCAGTTATATGGAACATGATAGGCCTGGGGCTTTACATAATGTGAGGGCCAATAGCAATCGGGCCTTCGGGCTTTTCAATCTACCCATTGTAAAAACCCCCGATGTGATTAAGCACTTCAGGACTTCGACACTTGGTCCCGGGGTGTTGGTTTTATGGAGTGAAGTGGAGGGGGGGGAGCTTATGAAATGGGGCTCAATCGCATCGGAGGAATGATGCGGGTCTTTCAATCTAACCATTTTTTATTTGAAAATAATTGTATGGGCACGTTAGACCAAAACTTTGGAAAAAGTGGGTTTGCGACTTAATAAAAGAAAATATTAATCGAAGATGGAAAATTATAATGTTATAGCGCCTGATTGCGGGCACAGGGGTCATATGGGATAATAATATGATTGAAGGCTATAAATCAATGGGCTAATCGCATCGGAACTTTTGAATATGGCAAATAGACTTATGCGCTCGGACCTTTGCGATGCGATTAAGCACCCAAATGGCTTAGCGCATAGTTCTAGGGCCGGGGCACGTGGAGGGGAAGTGGTTTAGGACTTAGCCCAAGGGGCTTAAGCCTTAATACAAAAATATGTATTTTTCGTGAAATTTTTCAAGTTTTTCAATGGATTTGGGGGTTTCGGTATAGTTTAAAAATGAGTTTTAAACTATGAAAAAATGATTTTCATGAATGGAAGAAGGGGAATCATGAAAAATAGAGGAATTTTATGGAGAAAAAGGGGAGCAAATGAAGGTTAGTTTTGAGTGGAGGAAGGGGAAAAATGATGATTTTGCAGTAGTCTTTTCTCATGAAATTAGCGGAATTTCTGAGTATAGAATGGGAACATCAGTGAAGATTTGGATAGAGGCATGAGGCCTTCAAGAGTCTTTAAGAGATAACATATTTTTAGCAATAAAAACTTGTTTCTTGAGGACTCAAAAAATGTTTTAGCCAGCATTTGATATAACAAATTTTATAGCTGGCTAACAATATGACCACCTTTGGAAGGTAATGGTACCAATCCTGGTAGCACTATACCGCCAATCATCACCCATTTCAATATGCATCTGGAGATTCTTCTCCTCCAAGCTACTGAAAATTTCCTTGTCTCCCGTCATGTGAAAGGAAGTGCCACTATCCAAATACCACATAGATATCAATGCACTTGAAACCATGCATGGGATAAATGAGAAGTCAAGCTCAAATTGTGAGGCCAAAGCCTCATTATTTGCAGATCCTCAAACCATATTGTTCTTCTTCTTTTGTGGATAGTTATTAGAACAATTCCCATGCTCGTGACAGTGAAAACACTTCACCTTGGATATGGCCTCGTTATTGCCATTTTTTTACTCGGATTTAGAATGGAATTTCTTCCCCTTCCCATTCTTTTACTTGGCAGCAAAAGCACAATCTTATTCATCTTCATTCTTAGATGAAAATCCATCTCTGGTGCTCTATCTTAACTCCTCCTACACCAAATCTGACCATAGCCATTCCCAATCTGGAAATTTTTCCCTTCCATTGACAGAGTCTTGATAACTGTGCCAACTCTTGGGAAGTCCTAAGAGATCCAATCTCACCAAATCATCATCAATGAAAATTATACCAACACTCCCCAGTTCATCCCAACATTGGATAAAATTTGTTATATATATTGGTATGGAGTCTCCTTTCTCCATCTTGATCTTCCTGAGTTTATCTTTGAGTCCCAATTTCCTATGGTCTCTGCTGCTCTAGAATAGATCCATCAAAGCCTTCCACATTGCATATGGTGTGGCTTTCCCATGGAGGCTTGAGACAATGTGGTCTCGTACTCCCTATAATAGGATCCTCCTCGCCTTTTCCACTTTATTTTTCCATGCATCAAGATTTGTAGCATCTATCACAGTGGGTTTAGGAACATCATTGTCAATGAATTCCTTCAAGCCATTGTCTTCGAGTACTGCTTCCATCCTATCCTTCCAATAAATATAGTTTGAGCTGACCTCAAGTGCATACTCCAAGCTAAATCCGTTTAAAGCCATTTCGATCTTGAATCAGTTGTAGCACTAAGAAAGTCTTTCTGCAAATTCGAATTCTATCCAGTCACAAAATCAGCTCCTCCTTCACAATTTTGATTTCCTTTGCTATGATACCATGTAGAAATTATACAAAAAATATGTATATCTTGGACTCAATCCAATCTAAAAATGTACTAAATTTAAATATTGAATCACTTGTACAAATATTTTGCAGAATTAAAAACACAATCGCCAATCATATGAAGCAAAGAAGAATCAAAACAAACACAACATAGATAATTTCCCAGGATATCTTATTGGTCAAAACCCCACTATATTCTATTGTATATTCAACATGGAATCATGAAACAATTGCATACAACTCTTCTCGCAAGAGCCCTTGTGTACTCAGCTAATTTTTTCACACAGTCATACAAAAACTAACCAATACTTAGCCAATTTACTGCCTCCATACAACCTACCTTGCTTGCACAATCCTTGATTAATACAATCCCTGAATAGGAATTTTGGCCTTCCTTGACTGTGAAAATATCATGGGCACTCCGATGGGTGTTTGGTTGCATGGGTGCAAACCAATAATCCTACAACTGATAGTCAACTTCCCTTTCACCTAGATCTCAACTAGATCTCCACCGGAACTGACATGCATGCAACTAATAATAGTAAATATTCAGTTGCATGTGAGATTTTTTATTGTGAATTAATTAATATTTAATTCACTTGATCTCTCACTAGTGTATCAAGTATTTACAACTAGCACAACTAATTTTAACTCACTTAACTGAGTTAAAATGATTACAACCTGCATTAACTAATCCACCACTACACTTCAAACTTTGTTACAACTAGAATTACTTTGCATGCCTCACAAACTACCTCTAAATCAAAATGCATGAGCTAACTAATTTTATCACTCTCAGTTAACTATTACAAGTTATTTTGAGACTATATTATGTTTTATTTTCCATCTTAATTAAGGGATAAATAAAATATACATGCACCAAATTTAGCGCCTGTGGGCCCCACCCTAGTGTAGGTGCTTAATGCACTAGGCATGGGTGCTGAAAGTTTCTTGTTGAATCTCAACATTGCTATATGCAGTTACTTTCTCTTGTCACAACTTTTTTCTCTTATTGTTTTAGGCTTCTACCTCTGTATGAGTGATGGGGGAAAGCATGAGGCAGTCTTAGGGTGATGGTAGGATTATTATATAATGAAGAGGAAGCATTGTGGCCATAAAAAAATGGAGTCAAGGAACTCTGTGTTTTTTTCCGAAACATTTATGTTATAGAGGTGGAAAAGTGTAGGGTTTGAGTGAAAAATCCTTGTGCTTGAGATGGAGGAAATAATGTCCCCATGGAATTTTTGACACCACAAGGCCCTTGTTGAATGTTCTTTGTATTCGATCCACCCTCTTCTAGCTCATTGTAATTTCCTATAGCAATTTAGGAAAACTTCCAAGTATAGAAATACTTCCAATGGAGCCATATACACATCAAGATGAAAGGGAAACTCATGTGAAGGTTCAAAATGTATGCTTTGACATGTACCTTAATATTAGATGCCAAATGATTTGACTGAGATGAGATCAAGAATTTTTGAAGAAGAGTGTGTTTTGTTGCAACTTAATGGTTGTTTGTAACCATATTTGAATATATTTGTTATACCCCAGGTCCACTTGCTGATTTGGATAATCTTGGATGTCCTCTTCTACCATGAAATTCAAATATTCCTCTTTTTGTTGATTTTTCTCTTGAACACATGGAGGATCTTATGGTAAATAGGAGGGAATCCTCTCAGTCTCTGATTCTGATGTCTTCTCTCTGTAAAGTGAAACCCATGAATCTTTGATCTCCTCATTTGAATCTTCTTCTTTTGGATGTTGTCCTTCAATGACATCAAGAGAATGTATTTTTTGTAATACCTTTCTTGAACTAAGATTAATACAATTGAGATCAAGAGGATATGTTTGGAAGTGTTGTACCTCATCATTGTAAGTGGGATGAGTTACTTCTTTGTATGGTTTTGGAAATGGTGGTGCATGTAGTTGAGTGGGAGTGAATCTATGACATGGATATGGTTGAGGTTTTGGTTGTGGTGGAGGTGGATGGTAGGGATGGCATGGAGTTGGGTATGGAGGATATTGAGGAAAATACTGAGGGTATTTTGGATTTATCCCATAATTTTCTTTCCATACTTGTTTCCAAGATTGGTTTTGGGGTTTAGATGGCCAAGGTGTTAGAAAATTTTCTAATGCAATGCAAATTTCTATTTTTTAAATGAACTATGTTGAGGAGCTCCATCATTAGACATATTTGGAGGGGTTAATGGTCACTTTTTTTCCTTCTTAGATCTCTTTTTCTTGCATTTTTATTATTATTTGGTTTTATGATGCTATTATAGGTGGTGATTAAGGCTAACATACTCGGAGTGCCTAATAGGAGGTTGAGTGCAGAAAATCATGAGTTATTAAGAATTTTTATAAGGATTTTATCATAAAGACTTGGAGGAGTGAACTCAATATTTTTTTACTTGGAGTCAAATGGACTCAATCAACCCAAATATTCTCTCCAGCAATTCGAGTTTTAGAGGCAGCCAAGCAACTCAAAGAGGAGTGAACTCAATCTTTGTTTACTTGAAGTCAAGTAGACTCAATCACCCCAAAGATTCTCTCCAGCAATTCGAGTTCCAGAGGCAGCCAAGAAACTCAAAGAGGAGAGAACTTGATCTTTGTTTACTCGGAGTCAAGTGGACTCAATCACTATTTTCTAGTGAGTTGTTGGTAGCTTCCCTATAGAATAAATAGAGAAAATCTAGAGCTAGGAAGGGTTGATTCCAGTCGGAACTTTGTTGCAAGCTATTGAGATTTTTACTATTTTACTCGGTGATCAAACTTTAAGAAATGTATGAGGCTATTCTTTTATGAAATGAGGAGACTGATTTAATTTTACTAATTTAAGTTGCAAAGAGCTAGGCTCATGGGTTAGGGCCCAATCCATGTGCCGTAGCCTCTCTTTTGTATTTGTTCTCTGCTTTCTGTCATTTCATTAGTCTGCTTCTGATAATTTCATTATGTTTCAAATTGTTTTTTAGTTTTGCTTTCAGTGTGTTGCCCTAGGTTTCATTTTTTTATGAGTAATAGAATAGAGGAGAAAACTCTAAAAGATGTGGATCAAGACCTCCCTTCTCATCTCTGTCAATTGAGCTCGAGGAGGGTGAACCTTCCCACAGACCAAAAAACTACTTTCTGTTCACTATTTATGAGATGGAAATTGCATTACCAGTTCGAGTCTTTCTTTCAATATATTATCGCACATTCATCTATTTCTCGTGCATGGATCAACAGGTTTGTTTGCAGTAATAAGCATCAAAATTTCCAGAGAATTTCATTCAATCATTCCGCATCATTTTCCAATTCCTCTCCATATTTTTGTTGCACTTCTGAACCTTGTTGTTGTGCCTCCATTCCCTTCCTTTCTCTTCTTATCAACTGTCGCGACCTTTCTATTCACATAACACTCCAAAACACTAAATTTTTGAACTCTGCATTTCTCATCAAAACTCCTGCTTACCGTACTTCACTAATTGTAAATAACACTTTTTATCTTGTTTTGATAACACTTACCACTCCTTTTTTCTGATTGCAATATTGTTATCGCACTCCTCCCTTGCTCCTCGAACTTCCCACTATCGCATTTCGCACTTCGCACCTTTCTCCTGACTACACTATCGATTCTCCACCAACCTTGCGATATTGCGATATTGCGAAATCAAAAATCGAAAATCACAGTTTCTATTGTTTTTTTTTAAGACTTACCACTCCAACGCTGATTGCGATATCACATTTTTCACTTCACAGTTTTTTCCATATCGCACTCTGCAACCTTTTCCTTTTTCCTTTCCCACTTACTGCTCCTATTTTCCGATTGTGATATCACTACGTAATTCTCCGTCAGTTCCACCACCACGTCATTCGCTGCATCTCACATCACAAATCACACTTTTAATTTGTTCCTGTTAACCTTTACCACTCCAAATTTCGATTACGATCACCCTCCATCGCAACTCCATCGTCGCACTTCTTAAATCATTCCTCTCCCAAGCCTTTTTGCATCGTAATAGAGATTTAATAAGGTTTAAACCCACTCTTTCCACTTCTAAGCCTGGTTTCATGTTTTTATCCCTCCATTGGCACCTTTACCCCTTTCTTCTCCAAGCTGCAAATCAACACTTTTTTCAATTAGAATTAAGTCCTGGAGAGCGTAGCTGCATGGAAAGAAGCATGGTAGATAGAGCACAAGATAAGTAGGGTTTTTTTAGATGATTGACCATGTTAAGTGTGGTTTAAATTAGTTTCCTTTCTTCAATTTAGTTTAGTTTCCTTCCTGTCATTTCTTTTCAGTAATTTAATTTAGATTTTTTTTTTTCATTTCCTTTCTGCACATTAAATTAGTTTCATTTCTGTCATTTCCTTTATGCACATTAAATTAGTTTCATTTCTATCATTTCCTTTCAGCACATTAAATTACATTAATTTCCATCATTTCCTTTCTGCAAATGAAGTTAGTTTCATTTCTTTCATTTCCTTCCAACAATTTACTTTTCAATTTTTATCATAGTTTAAGAAATAACACCCTTTCATAAAGCAGAAGAGGATGACATGAACATAATGCATCTGCTATGTATATAGCACTGTCACATCCAAGTTTGTACAAACCCCAGGTTCATAAAGTAAATTAGGGAAGCCCCTGGGAGTTTCAGCACTCTTGGTGCAGTACAAGTGCTTACCACTTTTTGGTGCCATTGTCGAGGAGATGTCTAATAGATATTTTGATTTTGTTTTAGCATTCTTTTCTGCTTTCCTTTATTTTCATGTCATTTCAGAAATATTGAAAAAATTACAAAAAGAGTTGACTTTCATGCTTCGTAGGAGTAGGAATACTCAAAGAAAAATCTTACCTAAAACCCTCACATCACCTTCTAGCCACCCTTCCCTCTTCTTCAGTGGCATTGAGGTTGAACCCCCTATAGGAGAGCCTTCTGAATATTTTGAGGATCCTATTGGGGAAGAAGAATAATACCTTGTTTCAACTGAGGGACCTACTTCACCTATATTAACCATGGCTGGGAACCAGAGAGCCTTTCTCATAAGAGAGGCAGATGGGGAAACTAAGATGAAAAACATTAGCCCCTCAAATTTTCCACCCTTTCATGGACTTACCTCCGCAAACCCTGACACATTCATGTGTGAATTTCTGTTGTGTTAGGACTTATGAATATACCTTTAATGATAATAAGTTGAAGCTATTCCCATCCACCCTTAAGGACACAGCCTTGCATTAGTTCATGAGTCTGCTTGGGGATATGATCACTACCTAGGCACAGATGGAAGAGACCTTCAGCAACAAATACAAAGACTATTGTAGATCCAAGGAAACTAAGGATGAGATCTTTAGGATGACTTTAGGCCCAGTTGAATCCTTAGAGGACTATGAAGAGAGGTTTCAATTGAACTATAAGAGAGCCAACTATACTCTTAATCTTGACTCACTTAAACTTGTACTTATTTTAGTGATCAAAGAAGAGATGATAGAAGCCCTGAATATTCTATCAAGAGGAGATATCTACCAACAACCCTATGAAGCAATCAAAACTATCTTCTGGAACCATTCTAGGGCATTTAGGAAAAAGGGTAGAGCTAGCCAAAGTAAATCTAATACCCCTCCCTCTTCCACCTTCATAAAACATGAGATTTCAAAAAAGCTAGAGGACTTCAAGAGTGAGATGATGCACACCTTTGCTTTGAAAATGGACACAATGCAGGTCAAAAGGAAGCAAGAGGTAGAAAAAAGAGCCCTGGCCATATTTTTTCCTAGATGTACCAGGAAGCACCCAAGAAATGAATGTCCACTGAATGTCATAGAGGTTTTCTTAGTCTGTGAGGAGAATCATGCCATAGAAAAGTGTCCCTCCTTGCCTGGACTTAAAGTTGTATATCAAGGTGGGGAAGAAATGCCAGAGAAACTCTATTTCATCAACCAGAGAAAACCTCAAGGCCCTCGGTCATATAAACAAGGTATGCAAGGTTCACCTTATTCTTACAATCAAAACAATCATAGTGCACCCATGCAACCTTGGTACACCCCTAGTGATCCATCCTAGTCTACACCTCCTACTTGGCCTTACAACCCTTCATATCATCCTCAACCATTAAACAAAACATTTCAGCAGTATGTTCCACAACAAACTCAGTGGAACAATCCATCCCAAGGGTGGAAGCCTCAACAAAATTAACCACCTACTCTAATGCCTCCACCCCAACCTTAACCTCAACTTACTCATGCTGCTCCACCTAGGCTACCTATACTTGCACAACCCAATCCGAGCCCAAACAACAGATAGGCACAACATTTTCCTAGTGGAGAAACATCCTATCCAACTTATGTTGTGGAGATACAGGAGGTTAATCTCAAGTCAGGAAGAGTACTCCCAGAAAACCATCCTCCATATCCACCTGTAGAGGTTGAGGTGGAAAAGGAAGAAGGTAACACTCAGATCTAACAACCTCCTTTTCTTGAGCGCTTGATCCACCCTAATCCGCACACCCCAGAGGAGACTGAACTACTGGGAGAAATAGAAAATTTTTGTGTAAATATACCACTTCTCCAGGCCATTAAGCATGTCCCTATGTACAATAGCCTCATCAAATAAAATTACTTCAAGAAACCTGGGAGAAGGAAGAGAGATACCCCCACCATCAATGTGGTAGGAAAATTGTTTGACCTAATGTTGGGGAAGGTGATATTTTCAAAGTGCCTAGACCCTGGTAGTCCATTTGTTGATGTGCATATAGAAGGTGTCATAGTCCCCAAAACTTTGATTGATCTAGGGGTTGCCATCAATATCATGACGAAGGAGACTATGTTGAAACTTAACCTCCAAGGGACTTTGAGGAAATCCACAATAGTTCTAGAGCTTGCAGATCGGTCCACAATAACTTTGAAAGGAATTGTTGAGGATTTTATGGTTATCATTGACTCTTGGGATTATCCTACATATTTCCTAGTCCTGCAACCAAAAACCAAGTTTAATGGTTATCCTCTCTTCTTAGGGGGACCTTGGTTAGCCACTGCGAATGCTTATATTAGTTGTCGAGACAGAAACATGACTATCAAAAGTGGGCCTTTGTCTAAACAGCTAGTGTTATATCCTCCAGCCCAGCATTCCATTTATCATGATCTCTCTATATGGTTGGAGGATGAAGAGGATGAGTTATATAACATTGCCCCTATGTGTACTGTAGTTTCTATTCTTAAAGGGGGCAGCTTGATGAAGATGAACTCATCGACCATGCCATTCAAAACAAGTCCTCCACTAACATTCCTCTCAAAACCTTAGTCAAAGAGTCTGAAATCCAACCTTGGATGGAAGTGAACTCATTTGATTCAACCTATGAATCCACCAAGGCTATTGAGTTTGGTCCATCTAGATCTTTTAAAATCAACCCAAACCTCTCGAATGAAGTAGAGAAGCAGTTATGCTAGTTTTTGAAAGAGAATATAGAAGTGCTTTCTTGGGATTACAAGGACATGAAAGGGGTGCATCCTTTAGTGTGAAAACATCATATTTACATCAAAGAAGGATGAAAACCTGTGAGACAACCCCAAAGAAGGATGAACCCGACTCTGAAGGAAATATTCAAAGAAGAGCTATAGAAACTATTGGATGCAGGGTTCATATATCCTATATCTGACAGTGAGTGGGTATCTCCTCTTGTCCTAGTCTCAAAGAAGAATTTGAAGTGGAAAATTTTTGTTGATTATCGATAACTTAACAAAGCCACCAAGAAAGACCTTCCCTTTGACCTTTATAGGCCATGTCCTGGATGGCCTTGGGGGAAAGAAGTTATTTTCTTTCTTAGATGGGTTCAGTGGGTACAATCATATTCAAATCAGCCCTGAAGACCAGGATAAGACTACTTTCACCTACCCTTGGGGTACCTTTTCTTATAGATTACTACCCTTTTGGTTGTGCAATGCCCCATTTATCTTCCAAAGAGCTATCTTGAGCATCTTTTATGAGTTATTCCATGACTCTACAGAAATATACATGGATTATTTCACACCATATAGGGATGACTTCCAGGAAGCTCTCTCTAATTTGGGTAAAGTACTAAGAAGGTGCATTGAGATGCATCTCTCCTTAAGCCTAGAAATGTGTGAATTCTTGAAGAAAGGAGGGGTTGTATTAGGAGAATCCATATCCCAAGCAGGAATACAGGTAGACCCGAACAAAACTATCATCAAAAGGGTACCTGCTCCTTAATAGCAGAAGGATGTCAGGATTTTTTTAGGCTTAGTTGGTTACTATAAAAGATTCATCAAAGGTTTTATCAATACGTATTTTCCATTATTTGGGTTATTGGCCAAGGAGTCTGAGTTTACTTGGTTTGGTCCTTATCAAGAGGCTTTCGAGCTCATTAAGGGAAATTTGACTACTGCCCCCATCCTTCGAGGCCCAAATTGGACTCTTCCTTTCCACATCCACACTAATGCATCTGACAAAGCTATAGTTGAAGCATTAGGAAAATTAGAGGACAAAATCCTTTATGCCATTTATTTCATCAGCAAGAACTTGTCCAAGGCTAAACTGAATTATATTGTTACTGAGATGGAGATGTTAGCCATTGTCCATTCTTTGAATAAATTCAGGCATTATGTAACTAGATATCAGACCTTTATTCACACTAACCATGTAGCCATCAAGTATTTAACGAACTAATCGGATGTTAATGCTTGGATAATTATATGGTTGTTACTTTTGCAGCAATTTGATTTGACTATTGTTGATAAACTTGGAAAGGAGAATGTTGTTGCAGATGTTTTGTCCAACATAGCTCTCCTTGCAGGTGAAGAAGAAATGGTGGATGACCAGCTGCCAGATGAGCATCTCTTTTCTATATCAACACTCTCACCATGGTTTTCTGATATATCCAACTACTTGGTTGCTGGGAGACTCCCTCCTAATCTTTCATTCAGGGGGAGGATAAAAATCATCAGAAAAAGTGCCCCTTTCACGTGGATTGGGGGAAATATTTTCAAGCTAGGCCCTGATCAAATCCTAAGGAGATATGTGAGGGGTGAATAATTTTTTGATATCCTCTTTAAATGTCATGACAACCCATGTAGAGGCCACTTTGCTGCAAAGGGAACTGCTTACAAATTTTTCCAAGTAGGATACTATTTTCCTACCCTTCACCAAGCTTCCAAAAGATAGAGAAGTAGGTGTGACCAGTGCCAAAGGATGGGGAAACCCACACAAAAGGATGAGATTCCTTTGCACCCTCAGGTGTCTCTTGAGCCATTTTACAAGTGGGGCATGGACTTTGTTTCACCTATCGATCCACCGTCCTGACAAAAGAAGTATATCATAGTCTGTATTGATTACTTGACAAAGTGGGCTGAAAAAAAAGTAGTGAAGGTAGCAACGGAGGAGAAAGTAGTAGAATTTCTGAGGGAGAATGTGCTTTACAAGTTTGGGTACCCAGAGAAATACTCACTGATCAGGGAACACAATTCACCTCTCACCTCATTGAGAATATTTTGAGGAAGCGCAAGATTAAGTATAGAACTTCTACTTCGTATCACCCTCAGGTGAATGGCCAAGTAGAAGTAAATAACCGAGCTTTAGAGAGCATCCTCACCAAGGTTGTGAGCAACAACAGAAAAGACTGGGAAGATAGACTAGTAGAAGCTACTTGGGCATACAACACTACTTGGAAGACAACAACAAGATTCACTCCTTATGAACTAATATATGGTAAGAATGCTCTTCTCTCAGTTGAGTTTGAATTCAATATTTTAAGGATATGTTGTGTTGTACAACAACCCCCCCTTTATTTTTATAAATAGGGACCCTTTAGAAATAAATAAGAAATTTCGTTTTAAATTCTTATAATAAAAACTTAGAAAATAATTTTTTCTACTTTTTATTTAAAAAGTCCATCGCTTATCACATATTTTATTTTCAAAAAAGAATCATAAAACATAAAATTAGAGAATTATGAAATGCGCTCTTAAAATATCCTTCCAAAGAAATAAAATGTTTTGTTCACACCGCACTTTATTTATTAAAGACTTAAGAAACAAGTAATATAAGTTGAAACAACCGCGGACCTGACAAGCAAATAAAATAAAAATTATAAATCCTTTTCTCTATCGCGTCCACTTTAATTTTTCACAAATCGCAACGCGTGCAAATTATAATATAGACTTTATGCGTATCTTATAAATGTTGCGATCTGCGATTTGCACAGATCCCATTTCGCAAATTTTATGAGACGGTCATGAAATATTATGATGAACCATTGTGATTTGTGCATTTAATAAGCTCAGCGTGTGAAATCAGATTATGTCATATTATATTGGATTTAAGATCTTAACGACTTTAAAACTAGTAATGGATAGTGCGTGCGAAGCCATGTGAAACATTAAATAAGGAATTATGAAGAGATGATTGATAGATTGACAACCTTTCACATGAGTTTGAAATAAATCACTGATATATATTTATGATACTCCTTATATGATAATTTCACTTTGCTCTCAGGAAATCAATTATCGAGTTGAAGAAATCAGAAATGAGTAAAAAGGGTAAAGAGGTGTCTCAAGTACCATCCGCCGAAGACACAGACATGTCTTGATTTTTATTAGACACTATCTACAACAAAGACTGTGGTATTTCATCACGGGAAGCAATGTACAAAATTTTTGAAGATGAAGAACCAAGAGTGATAAATAACCTTTCTGCAACAGGCACTGATTCTACTTCGGATGCAACTCTTTTCGACATTGCATGCTCGCATATTCATATAATAGTTGTGAGACCGAAGATTCTACCTTACATGGACATGATTAGGTGGGCAGTCAAAAAGTTAAATATTGAAGATAGAGTTTTCAAGAATTCCAGAGGAGAGATTATGGGTTATTTCAAAGCGGAATACTTAGCAGCCATGTACCATTTACCAACGTCGTAGTAGAAATATGATAATAGATATGTGCAAATGTTCAGAATAAAACATCCAGATCTTATCAAAGTTATCCACGAATGGAAAGACAATGAAGGGAAATTGAAGTAGGATAAATCTGGTACGTACCCAATTACACAAAATCTTAATCCTTATTGTTACGCTGCTGGTATTTTATGTAGAATATTTTCCAAACTTGATAGTACTAGGTTTTCAAGATATTGGGTTCCCCTAATGGACGCAATCGTCAATTCGTCTATCTTAAATTGGGCAGACTTTTATCCAATTACCTAGCCAAACATATCACTGAATATAGGAATAAAAGGAGTTCTTCATCCCAAGAAAATTTTCCCTTTTACATGTCTTCCTATGTCATGGATTCCATCTATTTCACTTCTACATTTCCAATCATGGGTTGGAAATGGACGACTAAAAACCCTATCCCAACATATTTAACATGAAGAACTTTGGGACTCTAAATTCCACTTACATTTTTATAAAATCTACTATGGACTTATGTTACCCATGTATCAGATGATTTTCAATGAAAAGGCTCCTAGGGTTTCCAAAGAAGCCAATGAAGATATTCTTCTTATAGCCAGATGGTTCTCTAAAGAAAGCTTCACATATATCCGAGTATTTGGAAGTTCTTAGTTTCCACATGTTGTACCCTACTATGTTCTAGATAAATTTCTTGCAAGGGAAATAGCTTATCAACTCATCAATGGTGTCACAAAGCAACTAAAAGATGATAAAAAGGATATTTGGCCTTCTTTCCCTCTACAGTGCGGCACCTTTGCTTTGGCTAATATCGGCCATATATACAAAGAGGTTCCTAACATTCAGTTATTGAAGTTGGCATTCATGCCAGGAAGATTATATGACCCCAACGATGTAATTAAAAATTACATCGAAAAACTCGAAACAAATCCTTTCATAAAGGAAGAAGACAAATTTGATGACTTCTTCCAAGGTGTCGAAACTTTTTTTGATATTGTCAAAAGGGTTTCCAGTCACGAAAATGCTGAAGCTTTTCAAGTATATAGAAATAAGAGCTTGAAAAATATCCCTTTGAATTTGCTATTTATTGAAGATGAAAAACACACTCCAAGTGTCAGTCTCGATGAAGAAATGAAAGATGGCTCTGAAAATGAATCTATTCAATCATAGCAACAGTTTGATAAGTCAAATCAATCTGAGGATGAATCTGAATCTAAGAAAGCAAAATTAGAAAGCGACCAAATTCTTCAATAAATAGACTTGCAAGAAAAAACAAAGAATAATGGCACTAAATCAAATTAAGAAGCATTTCAAAAGGATCAGAGCACATTAGATTAGTCTAAATCATCTCAAGGAAAAGACCTGGTAAATGAATGGGAACAATTTTCCCAAGAAATAAATACTCCTAAGGAAAAATTCAACACTGATCAAACATCAAGTTTTCAAACACCAGAACCTTCTTAGACGATAGTTGAAACTGTCAATCCTCTACAGAGAATCCCAGCAATACATGACAAAGAAATCATACTGGCTTACTCTACAGATCAAATCATCCTACAGATTGAATACATTCCATCATTGGATATTTTCTACAGTCCTAGCTACAAGGTTGTAGTAAAAAGGAATAAAAGAAAAAGGATTGATTAGAAAACCCCGAAATCAACAGATGAATCTGTTGATGTACTCTGGAAAGCCTCCTCAGACGATCCCACTGATCATATAACTAAGTTGTCACGATATGCAAGAGCATACGCCACAGCCACTGTTGATAAGGCAACTGAAGTTAGAATATTGTTGAAACAAAAGGAAATCGGAATACAAGAATTGGATCAGTTGTTAAAGGAAGAAAAAGCCAATTCCATTGAGAATATCAATGAAATTTCAACACATTTTTATAAATATATTGAAAGTCTCAAGTTGAAACATCAAACGGAGCTTAATGAGAAGCAGGCACATCTAGAAAGAACAATGGCAGCGCTACAAAATCAATCACAATTAGAAAAATTCATCAGAGAAGAACTTGATATAAATACTATGATAAAGAAAGAGAAAAAAGTATTTTGTCATCAAGTTTATATGATTGATTCTTATTTTTATTCTAATAAGACAATGATTCACCAAATAGCAATTCAGAAACTAGAATGTGAGAAATTTGAAAAGAAAATTGAGGAACACATTCAGTGGAAAAATTCTGATGCAAGAAGACAAGCTAATCTACCACAAATAGATAAGCTTCACAAAGAATTGTTATTTACAGAATGGAAAGCACAGATCATCTGAACAGAAAAGGCAGCGACCAAGACAACCAACAAATCAAATGAGGTTATTTATCCCTTATGTGACCAATTGTTTAGAGCGGGACTTCTTAAAGAAAGCATGTCTGATGTGTTTTCAGGAGCAAAAGAAGTAGAATTAAAATGGACACAGAGAGTAGAAAAACATGAAGAAATGATCAAGAAATTCAATAAGTTTGATCAAGAAAATTACTGGAATTTTGTGATCAAACCTTATCATCAGTAGCAAACTCTTTTGTTCCTTACAGAGTCAGCAAAAAGGTCTCAGTCGATAATCTCAAATGCTATCTTCAAGGGGGAAAATTGATCATGGATATCGCAGCCAACTCAGCTTAAGGCAATGCTAGATATCTTCCAACTTCGTGATCACACTCAGAAATAAATGTAGGATCCATAAAGTCAGGATTGTTAGTTCTAAATTCCTACATTGTTGTTTAAGTTAAGTTTTTAGAGAAAGGTTGTTTGAAAACTCCTCTAAATTTTTGTAAATCATTTAATTTAGTTTGTAGTTAATTTTAGTATTTAAACCCTTCTCATGAATTTAGAGAAGGGTCCAAGATTTTGTTAAGAACATTTGCAAAGAATTCTTATTTGTAAGTAAGTTTGTGGATGTCTTGATGAAGTAATGGAACACAGCCTTTTTCAGTTATATATATAATTTTGTTGAATCACTGTTGGTGCACTTCTGTATTCTTTGAACGACTCTTTGATTGAAGAATTAGATACAACCTATTATCACTAATCCGATAAGCAGAGTAATACACATCTGTTACTATTATAATGTATGTTATTTGTGTTTCTGAATGTTAGTGGTGAACTCAGCTTTCATGAATCATATATAGAATTAATTATTTTTGTCTGAAATATTAGTTTCACTATTGTACGATATAAAGATAGAAATTAGTTATTTTATACATGGTCATTAGATAAATGTGATATATCTCCCATTTTCTTTTGATTAACTTTTTTCCAAGAGAATCATCTTACACAGTAATAATTCTATTAAATCTGTGATGATTTTCATCATCACAGATTGAATAGATATCTCGTTAGATCACATTTAAGTATTATCCCCAGGTTAGATTAAATTTAATTCAAAGCTTTGCATTTAGAAATAAATTTGTCTTAGTTTGTAGTAATTAATAATTCTAAAATGTTATGATAGAAATCCAACAAATTATCATAAAAAACCAAATCTGGGAAATTGGTCCCATCATACCCAGTCGGAGCCACTACCCCAAATATAAAAGGAACTGCTTTAAGGTCCGAACCGGGTGGTTATCCCCCTTGTTATTGCCACGGATTTCTAAGGCCATCAATATTTTTGGCGCTAGAAAGAAGGCCTGACTATGAATGGCATATAAGTCTAAATTTCAAAATAAAAGCCATCATAAGAGTTGATCTCCCCAAAAGAATCCTACCACTTCCCGATCACAATCTAGATCACCAACTCAGAAATCGGAAGTAGTAGAAACCTTTCCATCATCTCCTGAAGTATCACGTCATCCATATACTTCAAAATTCACTCCTGAATCTCTCGAAGTTTAGTCTTTAATTCAAAAATTAGAAGGAATATATATTTCTGCTGAAAATCCTGTTAACCGAGAAACTTCTGAGGAAAGTGTTACTTCTTTATTTAGAGAAACTAGTATTTTAACTCGATCTAAAAGTGAGAAACTTGGGATTCCCCCTTTTGAGTTTCCATTAGAATCTCATCGTAAAAAAGTTTCTATATCCATATATAAGTCAGAAACAAGTGAAGTCACATCAAATTTTCCTTCAGTCATTCCTCCACACTCTTCTAATCAATCTACATCTCCACTGTCCTCCATTTCTTCTACTAAAACAATCAGTGATGTCACAAGTAGTATTTTTCCAGTTGTAGGTTCTTCATTCATTCCCCCTACTTCTGGATCTGCTTCTACATCTTCACAAACTCCAAATCCATTTATGGCTAATCAACCTTGGAGGAATCATGGTGTTGTATTAATAGCAAATCCTAATCCTCTTACAGCTTATCCAAAAAAATGGTTACTTAAATATAATCCAGATGATGGTCTTCCTGCTGAAGAACACATCAATAATTTTATGTTAGCCATGAATTTAAAAGGAATTTCTCAGGAAGATGTTGTAGTTAGATTGTTTCCATAAACTTTACAAGGATCTGTGGGATCCTGTTACTTTTCTCTTCCAGCAGGATCTATTGCTAATTGGGCAACCTTTGAACAAGTTTTCCTTGCAAAATTTGGAGATGATAGAACTTTTGCAACCTTAATCAATGCTCTTTCCAATCTTAAAACGAATTTAGGTGAAAAGACCAAAGATTTCAACTCTAGATTTAACAGGTTATTAAATAAAATCCCAAATGCTTCTAAACCTGCTGTTGATGTACAAATAGAATGGTATATTTCTTCTTTTCCTTCTAATATAGCTATTTTTGTAGATAGAGCTAATAAAGCTACTCTCTTAGAAAACTTGAAAGAAGCTCTTGCAGTAGAGAAAATAATCTTAGCATTAGAAAAACGATCAAAGACAGAAGAAAGGAAAACAAAGAAAGTGACATTTAGTGAAGATTCCAAAAATAAAGTCTCAAAAGATCCATTTGATCTTGAAGGTCTTCAAAAAGTGCTAAAGACTATGTCAAATAATATGATTGATATAAAGAAACAAGTTGATGAAACTTCAGCCGCTAAAAAATCATTTCGTCCATTTAAGAAAAATCCTCCTTCGACATCTCAACCTCCAAATTAGATTTCAATTGCTGAATCTGATCAAGATACTGAAGATCCCTCACCTTCTGAAATTGAATTAGAGCCTGAAGAAGAAGTTGAACTAAATGGTTTATGGGATTTCATTCTTCCCACAAAAGAAGAAAATGAAGCTATGCCTGTATCTACAAGAAGTAAATCTTCTTCAGATCCAATTGTATCAAATCAGAAACAAAACTCTATTCCCACTAAAGAAAAAATAAAAAAATCTAAAATTGTGCAGACAAATCCAAATTTATCAGATCCTTCTACAACTTCTAAAACTTTAATAGTTTCAGATACAGTGGAATACAACATAGTTTAAGATATGAAAAATATCAAAGTGAATATTTCATTACATGAAATGACCAAACTCAAACAACAACAGAAAATTTTGCTTAGAGAACTCAAAGCGATTCCTGCAGAACTAATACAACCACCAGTTATAACACAAGCTTCAAAAGATATGGGACAACCTCCATCATCTACCAACCAAGTAGATTCTAATGATCTTGTCTTAATTGGAGATATATCTATTTCTCAGGCTCCCCCTTTTCTTTTGACTTATGAAATTTTTAACAAAAATTTTCATAATTGTCTTATTGATTCAGAGGCTTCTTCAAATATTATGCGAAGAACAGTATGTACAAAATTAAATATCATTCCTCAAAAAACATCTATACATATAGTTCAATTGGATAGAACAAAAGTTGAAGTTATTGGAGAAATGTTATCAGTATCTATCAGGTTTTCACCTAATCCAAAGGTACTACAAGTGATTGATATTTTAGTCGCAGACATCCCTGAATTTTATGGTCTTATTTTAAGCAGGGATTGGTCTGAAAAGTTACATGGATATTTTTCTACTGATTGGTCACATATGTGGTTACCATATAATGGAAGACCAAATCAAATCAGAATTGAACATGAGAAATTTATGAAACATACAGTTACCGAATTAGAAGGGCCAAATGAACCTGTAGCTTTTACTAATAATATCATAGGAAATTATTCAGCTGAATCATTCCTTAGATCATTCAATTCTTAGGTCTCACCTTTTCCAAAAAATACTATTATTTCTCAAATTGAAATTTTTTCTCAAACAGACTCTTCTAAATGTATTAATTTTAGCAATCAGATTCCAGAAAAATCTTTATTTTGGACTCTATTTTTTGATGGTTCGAAATCAGAAGATGGTGAAGGTGCAAGTTGTGTTTCAATCAATCCACAAGGAGATAAAATGATTCTAGCTTGTAGACTTGAGTTTTAGTGCACGAATAATACTGTTGATATGAAGCATTGATACAAGGTCTATATAAAGCTATAGGATTGAATGTTAAATATTTGCAAGTATATGGAGATTCTGAAATAATAGTTAAACAAGTTAGAAAAATGATTCAATGTATTTATACACACTTGAAACATTATCAAACTTTAGCTCAGAATCTTACTTCTCATTTTTTTGGATTCAATATCTCTACAATCCCTAGATTACAAAATGAAAGCACTGATTTACTTGCTAATGTAGCATCTAGACTTATACCACTCGAAGAATTTATCCTAGATAGATTTTCAATTGAATTTATTTTTAGACCGTCCATTCCTGACAATATAAAAAATTGGAGAGTATTTAACAATGATGTAGATATAGTGGACTTTCTTACATCGCACAGAGCTTATGAAGGTCAAATTTAGATGAACATGAATATGATTTACAAATTGAAGATAAAACAAACAATAATCCAATTCCCAAATCTATAGTCAAAATGGAGGACCTTTATGATTTGAAAGATAGGTTTAAAAAGGTGACCAATTCAAAAACTCAAAGTTCTACTTTAAAATTTGAATTGATTAATCTTGGTACTCCAGAAAAACCTCAGAACATCAACTTAGGTCTTGGTCTAAAAAATGAAGAAAGGATGTCATTTATCAAATTGCTGAAAATATATAAAGACATATTTGCATGGGATTATTCACATCTTAAAACATATGATACTTCCATAATTCAGCATACCATTCCTATGATCTCAGATGATAAGCCTGTTCAACAAAATCTTAGAAAAATTCATCCAAATTTAGAAAGTCAAATTAAATCTGAACTGAACAAAATGCTCAAAGCTAAAGTCATTTTTCCTGTTAGACATTCGAAATGGATGTCAAACATGGTTCCAGTTAGGAAAAAGAATGGAGACATTAGAATTTGCATAGATTTTAGGAACTTAAATAAATTTTTTCAGAAAGATAATTTTCCCTTACCTACCATGGAACAAATATTACATTCAGTTGCAGGATCTGAATTGATGTCTTTTCTAGATGGATTTTCAGGGTATAATCAGATCATGGTACATCTTGATGATAGGTTAAAAACAACGTTTAGAAAAAAGTGGGGAACATACGTGTATCAAAAGATGCCTTTTGGATTGATTAAGGTTGGTGCCACATTTCAGCATGCTATGGATATAGCTTTCAGAGGAATAATTAATAGCTTGGTTGTTATATACTTGGATGAAATCACTGTTTATTCTAAGCATAGGAAAAATCATATTAGTCACTTAAAAAACATTTTCGAAATATGAAAAAAATATGGCATTTCCCTTAATCCAAAAAAATGTTATTTTGCCTTATCAAGAGGTAAATTATTGGGATTCATTGTTTCTAGAAAAGGAATTCATATAGACCCTGATAGGATTCAAGAGATTGAAAATATTCCTCTGCCACATAACAAAAACATTATGCAATCATTTTTAGGACAAATTAATTTTGTAAAAATATTTGTTCCAGATTTCTCCCAAATCATCCTACCCCTACAGTCAATGATCAAGAAAAATCAATTTTTAGATAGGGAAAAGAAGAAAGAAATTATTTTGAGTTAATTAAAAAAGCTATTGTTGAAGCTCCTTCTCTAAAAACTTCTGATTTTCTTAAATATTTTGTGTTGTACACATTTTCTTCTGATACATCATATGCAGCGGTTTTAACACAGTTAAATAATCAAAACATTGAAGCACTAATTTCTTTTTTTAGCTCTAATATTCAAGGTGCTCAGTTAAATTATTCAGCTGTCGAAAAACAAGCCTATGTTGTGTTTAAATATTTGAAACATTTCAGACCTTTTCTCTTAAAAACACATACCAAGATAATAGTACCTTACTCAGCAGTAAGGAAATTATTAATACAATTAGAAGTAGGAGATAAGATAGAAAATTGGGTCACTGCACTTCAAGAATATGATGTAGATATACATCCAGCTAAAATTGTTAAAGGACAAGGTCTTTGCAGGATGTTAACTGGAGCCTCTCAATCACCAACATAAAAATATCAATCAAATGAAATACAGATATCTGAGGTAAGTCTAAACGATTCTCAATCACAATATGTTGATTTGAAATTTTTCCTAAAAATTGGACATGCTCCATTACATCTCAATTATATAGAAAAGCGTGCTCTGAGACTTAAAGCAAATCAATATCAACTCATAAATGATGTATTATTTAGGAAGAATTATGATTTTGTATTATTAAGATGCTTAGAAAAATTGAAGCTGAAAAATTATTGCAGGAACTGCATGATGGATTAGCTGGAGGTCATTTCGGAGGAAATACCACAGCTCATAAAATATTTCATGTTGGTTATTATTAGCCAACTCTATTTAAAGATGCACATGAACATACAAGAAAATGTAAAACATGTCAAACTACAACAGGAAGAGAAAGGAAAGCAGCATTCCCATTACAACCAATAAATATCCAACAACCATTTGAACAATGGGGATTATATATTATAGCTGAAATAACTCCTAACTCTTCCAAACAACATAGGTATATTCTAACTGCAACTGATTATTTCAAAAAATGGGTATAATCTATCCAATTAAAGGTGGTCAATACATAGAATATTATAGATTTTATTGATCAATTCATAATTACCAGGTTTGGCCTTCCATCAGCTTTGATATTTGATAAAGCATCTTACTTTTCTAGAAATGCCATGATATAATTTCCTTTGAAAAGAGGTTTTAAATCAAAATACTCAGCTAACTATTATCTGCAAGGAAATGGATTAGCTGAATCTACAAATAAAAACCTTATCAGAATCATCAAAAGAACTGTAGAAAAAAATCATAAAAATTGGCACAAAGCATTATTGTTTGCTCTTTGGGCAGATAGAATTACCCAAAAAGATTCAATAGGTACTTCAACATTTGTGTTAGTTTATGGAAAAGAAACAATTCTACCCTCAAACGTAACAATACCATTGTTTTCTTTAGTACAATTTATTGATGAAAATCCTTCTTCCTCTCTTCAACTTAGACAAGGTCAAATCCTTAATTTAGAAGAAGAAAGAGAAACAGATAAACAAACTCATACCCATCATCAACAAATAATAAAAGCTTCATTTGATTTAACTTTTGTTAGTTCAAAATATTTTCAAATTGGTGATTTGGTATTAAAGTGGGACAAAGCTCACGAGGAAAAGGGTAAACATACAAAGTTTCAAAAAATCAGGCTAGGACCATTTCAAATAATTGAGAAAATTGGCTCATCAACATTTCTGTTACAGGATTTATCAGGTAAAAAATATCCTTTACCTGTTAATGGACAAATTAAAAAAAAAAAATTCTCATAGAAGGTAACTCTTTTGTCTTTGTATATTAAAATATTTTTGTTTTTATATAGAAATAAAAACTTGTTTACTATTGACAGTTGGCCTTTCAGAAAGGAAATCTTAGATAATTTCTTTTTGATCTTTCTTTTTTCACTTATTTAAAATGGAACTGTTAAAGAAAGAAAATTGAAAGATTTAGAAAAGCAAATTGATTTTATCTTTCTTAAAAAATGAAATTCCAATAAAATACTTATTTTGTTTGATGAACTTTCATTTTTATCTAGTATGAATATTCTTCTATCAGTCAAGAAAAGAAAATTGTAATATAGTGAGAAATATTCTTACAGAAAATCAATCTAACAACTCGACATTATCATCCAGCATCTTAAAAAGAACTATGATTCGTCCCATCCATTAAATCTTATAATTTTCAAAAGAAAATTAAAAAGAAAAAGTTTAGAGAAAAGATAATAAGTCTCATCACGAGCTTGTTTACCATCTTCATAAAGAAATAGTTGAACTGACATTACTAATACTGTCTACCAAAATAGTGTAATGACTCGAGATTATATCATAAAGACAAGGGGTCTCATCAAGAGCCAGCTTGATCATTTTAATTACTATTTGTGAATGGCATTGTCACTATTTTTTCACCAAGCCAAGACAATGGATTTTAAGTAGATAAAAATATATAAAAAAAGAAAAATGTAATTTACTTATGAAAATGATGAAAAATACTGGATGGAAAAATGGATCATAGCTGGGTAAAAGGTAACCCTGCCAAAAGCTTAAAACTACCCATTAGAACAGAGGCTCTATCTTTGATAAAAGAGTAAATTCATAAAAAGCTTATCTGTAAAGATCATTTGGTATTTATTTTTAACTAAGTAAAGACTAACATTGATTTTCATACATATACCTTTATAGAGGAATTCTCATGAATAAGTGAATAAATGAAATTTTTCGTTGTTTGAGAAAGATATTATTTATTTGAAATTTCATTCCTTTAACTCTTTTATTTTTATATAATAGGATTTAGAATTTTCAAAAAAAAAATTATTAGAGACATATGGTTCGTCCAATTGAATCACCAATTGTTGTGATGTACAACAACCCCCCATTTATTTTTATAAATAGGGACCCTTTAGAAATAAATAATAAATTCCGTTTTAAATTCTTACAATAAAAACTTAGAAAATAAATTTTTCTTCTTTTTCTTGAAAAAGCGCATCGCTTATCACATAATTTATTTTCAAAAAATAATCATAAAACATAAAATTGGTGAATTGCGAAATGCACTCTTAAAATAACCTTCCAAAGAAATAAAACATTTTGTTCGCATCGCACTTTAATTAGTAAAGACTTAAGAAACAAGTAATATAAGTTGCTATAGCCACGGACCCAACAAGCAAATAAACTAAATGTATAAATCTTTTTCACTATCGCGTCCACTTTAAGTTTCCGCAAATTACATCGCGCGCAAATTATAATATAGAATTTAAACGTATCTTATAAATGTTGCGATCTACAATTTGCTCAGATCGCATTTCACAACTTTTATGAGACTATCATGAAATATTAGGATGAATCATTGTGATTTGCGCATTTAATAAGCTCGGCGTGTGAAAGAAGCTTATGTCATATCAGATTGGATTTAAGATCTTAACGGCTTTAAAACTAGTAATGGATAGTGCATGCAAAGCCATGTGAAACATTAAATAAGGAATTATGAAGAGATGATTGATAGATTGAGAGCCTTTCATGTGAGTTTGAAATAAATCATTGATATATCTTTATGATACTCCTTATATCATAATTTCACTTTGCTCTCAAGAAATCAATTATCTAGTTCAAGAAATCAGAAATGAGTAAAAAGGGTAAAGAGGTGTCTCAAGTACCATCCGACGAAGACACAGACATGTCTTCATTGTTCTCAGACATTGTCTGCAACAAATACTATGGTAGTTCATCATGGCAAGCAATGTAAAAACTTTTTGAAGATGAAGAACCAAGAGTGATAAATAACCTTTCTGCAACAGGCACTGATTCTACTTCGGATGCAACTCTTTTCGACATTGCATGCTCGCATATTCATAGAATAGCTGCAAGACAAGATTCTACCTTACACATACATGATTAGGTGGGCAGTCGAAGACTTAAATATTCAAGATAGAGTTTTCAAGAATTCCAGAGGAGAGATTACGGGTTCTTTCAAAGCGGAAGACTTAGCAGCCATGTACCATTTACCAAATCCACAGCAAAAATATGATAATAGATATGTGACAATTTTCAGAGAAAAACATCCAGATCTTATCAAAGTTATCCACGAATGGAAAGACAATGAAGGGAAATTGAAGCAGGATAAATCCGGTACGTACCCAATTACATAAATTCCTATTCCTTATTGTTACGTCGCTGGTATGTTATGTAGAATATTTTCCAAACGTGATAGTACTAGGTTCTCAAGAGATTGGGTTCCCCTAATTGACGTAATCATCAATTCGTCTATCTTAAATTGGACAGACCTTTTATCCAATTACCTAGCCAAACATATCACTGAATATAGGAATAAAAGGAGTTCTTTATCCCAAGAAAAATTTCCCCTTTACACATCTTCCTATGTCATGGATTCCATCTGTTTCACTTCTACATTTCCAATCATGGGTTGGAAATGGACCACTAAAAACCCTATCCCAATTCATATTTATCATGAAGAACTCTGGGACTCTAAATTCCACTTACATTTTTATAAAATCTGCTATGGAGTTATGTCACCCATGTATCAGATGATTTTCAATGAAAAGGCTCCTATGGTTTCCAAAGAAGACAATGAAGATATTCTTCCTATAGCTAGATGGTTGGCTGAAGAAAAGTTCACTTATATCTGAGTATTTGGAAGTTCTTCTTTTCCACATGTTTTACCCTAATATGTTCCAGATAAATTACTTGCAAGGGAAATAACATATCAACTCATCAATGGTGTCACAAAGAAACTAAAAGATGATAAAAAGGATATTTGGCCTTCTTTCCGTCTACAGTGCGGCACCTTTGCTCTGGCTAATATCGGCCATACATACAAAGAGGTTCCTAACATTCAGTTATTGAAGTTGGCATTCATGCCAGGAAGATTATATGACCCCAACGATGTAATTAAAAATTACATGGAAAAACTCAAAACAAAGCCTTTCATAAAGGAAGAAGACAAATTTGATGACTGCTTCCAAGGCGTCGAAATTTTTTCTAATATTGTCAAAAGGGTTTCCAGTCATGAAAACACTGAAGCTTTTCAAGTATATAGAAATAAGAGATTGAAAAATATCCCTTTGAATTTGCTAGTTATTGAAGATGAAAAACACACTCCAAGTGTCAGTCTCGATGAAGAAATGAAAGATGGATCTGAAAATGAATCTAGTCAATCACAACAGTAGTATGATAAGTCAGATCAATCTGAGGATGAATCTAAATCTAAGAAAGAAAATTTAGAAATCGACCAAATTCTTCAAGAAATAGGGTTGCAAGAAAAAGAAAATAACAATGGCACTAAATCAAATTCATAAACAGTTCAAAAGTATCAGAGCACATTAGATCAGTCTAAATCATCTCAAGGAAAAGACCTGGTAAATGAATGGGAACAATTTTCCCAAGTAATAAATACTCCTAAGGAAAAATTCAACACTGATCAAACATCAAGTTTTAAAACGCCAGAGCCTTCTCAGAAGATAGTTGAAATTGTCAATCCTCTACAAAGAATCCCAGCAATAAATGACAAATAAATCATATCGGCTTACTCTACAAATCAAATCATCCTACAGATTGAAGACACTCCATCATTGGATATTTTCTACAGTCCTAGCTACAAGGTTGTAGTAAAAAGGAATAAAAGAAAAAGGATTGATGAGACAAGCCAAAAATCAACAGATGAATCAGTTGATGTACTCTGGAAAGCCTCCTCAGACGATTCCACTGATCATCTAACTAAATTGTCACAATATGCAGGAGCATATGCCACAGCCATTATTGATAAGGCAACTGAAGTTAGAATATTTTTGAAACAGAAGGAAACCAGAATACAAGAATTGGATTAGTTGTTAAAGGAAGAAAAATCCAACTCCATTGAGTAGATCAATGAAAGTTCAGCACATTTTTATAAATATATTGAGAGTCTCAAGTTGAAACATCAAACAGAGCTTAATGAGAAGCAAGCACATCTTGAAATAACAATGGCAGAGCTACAAAATCAATCACAATTAGAACAATTCATCATAGAAGAACTTGATATAAATACTATGATAAAGAAAGAGAAAAAAGTACTTTGTCATCAAGTTTCTGTGATTTATTCTTATTTTGATTCTAATAAGACAATGATTCACCAAATAGCAATTCATAAACTATAATGTGAGAAATTCGAAAATAAAATTGAGGAACACATTCAGTGGCAAAATTTTGATGTAGGAAGGCAAGCTAATCTAACACAAATAGATAAGCTTCACAAAGAATTGTTATTTTCATAATGGAAAGCACAGATCATTCGAGCAGAAAAGGCAGCGACCAAGAAAACCAAAAAATCAAATGAGGTGATTCATCCCTTATGTGACCAATTGTTTAGAACAAGACTTCTTAAAGAAAGCACGTCTGATGTGTTTTCAGGAACAAAACTAGTAGAATTAAAATGGACACAAAGAGCTAAATAACAGGAATAAATTATCAAGAAATTCAATAATTTTGATCAAGATAATTATTGGAATTTTCTGATAAAACCTTATCATCAGCAGCAAACTCTTATGTTCCTTACAGAGTCAACAAAAATCTCTTAGTCAATAATCTCAAATGCTATCTTCAAGGGGAAAATTCGATCATGGATATCGCAGCCAACTCAGCTTAAGGAAATGCTAGATATCTTCCAACTTTGTGATCACACTCAGAAAAAAATGTGGGATCCATAAAGTCAGGATTGTTAGTTCTAAATTCCTAGATTATTGTTTAAGTTAAGTTTTTAGAGAAAGGTTGTTTGAAACCTCCTCTACATTTTTGTAAATAATTTAATTTAGTTTGTAGTTAATTTTAGTATTTAAACCCTTCTCATGCATTTAGAGAAGCCTGGTCTAAGATTTTGTTAAGAACATTTGCAAAGAATTCTTATTTGTAAGTAAGTTTTTGGATGCCTAGATGAAGTAATGGAGGCAACTCACTTTCTCAAAAAAAAGGGGGGGAGAGAAAAAAGAATAAAAGGGAATAAAGATCCATGGATCAAAACCTATCTGAGGTGCCCAAGGAAATTTTGTGGGTTGAAAACCTCCATGGAGGCAGCCCACTTTCTTTTAAAAAAAACAAAAAAAATACATTTGCATCTCTATATTTTCTGTGTTTGTTGTTTTTCAAGCTATTAATGGCTCCTGGAAACACAAGGAAGCATTCATCTTCTCTCCCCTTCTATTTTACCATCCATCCCATCATTCACTCCATTCATTTCCATAACTCCTTGCATCACCTCCATACACCATATTCCTCCATTCCTGAGCACAATGTAGAAAAATAAAGCAAGCCACAAACTGCTACAAACATCTGGAAGTTCCTTCAAAAAAAAAGTTGTTCAAGGACTACAAAGAAAAACAAGCATTAGTTGATAAAGCATACCCCAGGAAAGATAGAAGTGCCACCCATGGCATCTGGAGCACCCCCGCACATCATCTACAATGGGAAGAAACAGCAAGAAATATCAGTAGCTCACTCAAAGAGTTTCTCATTCACCAAGTTGCTCACTCAGGAAACAGGAAAATAAGGAAAAACTCAGCATATAAGAGGCTTGTCTCCAAATTCTAGCTCCTACAAACGCCTTGACAACAAAAGGAAAGCTTAG
The DNA here is from genome assembly GCA_034641835.2 of Pinus albicaulis. Lineage (NCBI taxonomy): Eukaryota > Viridiplantae > Streptophyta > Pinopsida > Pinales > Pinaceae > Pinus > Pinus albicaulis. The sequence continues at coordinate 83,188 of JAXQQM020069911.1, forward strand.
GCATATCTTCTCACCCCTTTCTATTCATCCATAATAGCCAGAAATAATTAAATTTGTAGACTTAGAGTTTAAGGAGAAAAGAGGTGGCCAGTTAGCTTGGCCACCATCATGAAGTATGACTAGGGAGAACTCTAAAGTCACACCACCTGGGCATGCAAAAGAAAAAATTTAAATCAAGTGGAGTAGAGGAGAACGAGGGGAGTGTTATCACTCTATAATTTAAAATATTGGAAAGACTAAATTATAAAGCACAACATCAAAACCACTTGAAGCCTAAAATCTAGCCCTCCTAGACACAGAGAGGGATCTCTATATCAGATTTATATTTGTTTAGGCTTTCAGATATAGGCTAGTTAAATTAATTGTGAGAGCTATTTTTGTTTGATTGTTTGTGGTTGGACTTAAGGGGTTCATTCAAACAGTTTCCATTGCGCTATGGAGTCGAAATAGGTTGGGTATATACATCAAATTATAGAGCAAATGCAAAGCAAGCTAGTTGTAAATACTAGTGCTTATAACTGAGTGTAATATGAAATGAAGAAATGTGTTCAGTAATGACTTAAGAGCAACTAAGAATTCTTAAACCATACCTCAGAAGAAAACATTGGAATTGTAAAGACAGTCAGACTTAAGGTAATATGAACAGTAAATCTTAACTAAATTTTCTCTTTTACAATTATAATTTTAAATAATGCACATGAAAAGGTTAGAGTGCGAGAACATTCAACGTGAATAAGGAAAAACATCACCAGAATACACAACACATGAATCTTGCAGACTAATCTCTTTATTGATTCTTCAGCTTGAAAAATTACAAGTACTTGAAATGAAAAGTGCTTAAAAAACCAGGGTCCAACCCCTAATACATAATAAAATTCTATATTTAATCTATTTGTGACTTATTTCCATTATCAAAAGGCAATCGGTTCATTTATTACAAAAGTAACTAAAACTTGGTCTGTGCGTCTCATGCATGGACGTGTTGTGATAGTTTTTAACGGATGTCTAAAGTCACTTTAAAACCGTCATTCAGTGCAATGACCCTTTTAATAGATGTCTAGCGTCCTCTTGAAGTCATTATTCAGTGTTGTAACAGTCTATTGTGCTGGCGAATTTGATATTTTTGAGTTTTTTTGATACACTGGATCTGCTGATGCTAACAATTCGATGAGCTGCCTGCTTTGTCATCATACTAATTTTTCATCCTCCATGGAGTCTACATAAATTTTACCAATTCTCTGGAGTCGGAATCTTAGTTCTGTTAAAATTTTTGTAGACTTCATCAGTCTCAATGTACTTCACAAATATTGGCCTCAACTGAAAAATGTGCTTAATCTCATGCTATATGAAGACATCATTGCTGATAACTTCATAAAATTATTTCCCAGTCATAGTGTTCTTCAGATTTGTGAGCTTGGATGTGTCCTTTGAAATCTCTGTGAGCCTTTTTAAATAATCACTCCTAGGCATTAGCTTATCATTGATAACAAATAAGTAAGGCAATCCCTTTTTGTTCAGTGACTCAATCCTATTGAAAAATATACTTACTCCAATCTCCATCTGATGGCATATTTCTTCTAGCTATGTAACTAGAATATTTTTGTTCAACACCTTTTTTACCTCAATTATAGTGGTTGTTATGTCTGCCACTTCTAGTTGCTCCAATTCTTGAATGCTTTTAGAATTCAAAAATATGATGTTGTTGTTGGCAGTTTGGGGTTTATCCCCAAGTTACTCATTTTTTTTCTCAATGGAAAATTTCACTAAATCAATTAGATCCCTCTGTTAAAAAATCATATGAATTTATGGCCATATATCATTCATAGATTCAATTATATCCAACCATATAATTTTTTTAACTCTTCCTGCCATGCTTCCAATTGAGGACTCCTGAAGGTACTTCTGCAAACCTTCATTTAACTTTTTGATAATCTACAACTTTGTGGCATGTGTTGAATCTTTCCTTTTGAATTGCTATTGTAGGTCACTGAGTTGATCTTGCAGCTTTTTAATTTCTGTTGTCTGTAAGACATGTTCTCTATTGCCTTAGATAGCTTCTCAATGCCTTCTCCTAATTCACTTGTAGATGTTGTGGATGTTGGAATCACTGTGAGAGGAACTGCTTGTAGGGGAATCATGGCCTTAGCTACTTATTTTGATGCTCCTTCACTGCATCTCTTATTTCTTTCTGTCTTTCTTTTCTGGCTCCTTTCCTTTGTCATCTTGAACTCCTTTAGCTTTCCTTTCTTGCAAAGTTGGTGTTTGAATTCCTGAAATAGAGATGACATGCTCTTCTGCCTCCTGGAGTGTGCCTGATACCCACTATTCTTGGTTCATGTACTTTTATATCTCCAATCTATTAGTATGAATGTAGGGTGTGTACTTATTCTCCACCCTATTCTTGGAGATAATCCCCATCGGATCATAGGACCAAGTGAAGCTATGTGTGAAATTCATCCCCTTCAACATTTTATCTGCCTCATCTCCTGATGATTTGTTGTTGCAAATAAAAGGACCAATTTGTGATTTGATCCTGAATTGTGACTTCTTCTTGGTAGAGCCAAAATTCACCTCATCTACATCTATCATTTTTCTAATATACTCAAGTGCAAAGATTCTCATGCAGAGGTACTTGGGCAGTTTATAGGGGGCCAATTCACTACCATAAACCCTGATCTTTGTGTAGTTTTGGTAGAGGTACCAATTGGTTATTATGATTTGCTCTGTCAACTGCATCACCTTCTTGATTTCCTCATTGATCCTTGGCTCTTTGGTACTGTTGAGTGCACTGATTTCTGGATGAACAAACAGGTCTACAAAACTCTTGTAGTAATATTTTTTCTTCTCCTTCCTCAATAAAGTTATCCATAAAATTATAGATTGGGATTGAGAGTCCGACATCATGCTTCATCATACCAAATTGGAATTCACTGTATTGAAAATAAGAAAACATGTACACCAACACAGAGGTGTATTTGAATACCTCTTCTTTCTGGAACTTCAAGAACTGATCATGAATTGCATCAACAAGAAACTGGGCATAATTGAACATAACAGTGGGCTTAGCATTTGAGGAAAGGATAGAAAAGGAAAAATTCAAGGCTTCATCTACCCACTAATAATTATGATATCCTAACAAATAAGATAAAATAGTGATAATGTGCTTGGTCCTATCCGGGAAGATGGATGATGGATATGAGGGATTCTTGGTAGGCATTGGTGCATTTGTGGTCATGAAAAGCTCTAAGATTATGGCCCTACTAGAAAAATCTAACCCATGGTATAATTCTATAAGGGTCTCATATGAAAAAGGGATAGTGTTCTCAACAATGGGAGCTTGCATCATCTCTTGAATGGATGGGGCATTGATGTAAAATAAAATCTCTCCTACAGGATTCATTCTGGCTCTTCGGTGAATTTCATAGCATGATTGATATTTTCTTATTAGCTCATGGAAGCTATGGGTTTTAGGAAAGATGTAATATGGGAGCTTGGTCTCCCATAGGCTGATATTATCTTCTTCATCAAGGAGCTTATCTTCGAGCTAGTAGTAGACATCAAACAAGTCGAAGTCTGACTCTGTCTCATGGATTTTGTAGTCTCTGTCGGTCAGGGGCATATGATCTAAGTCTACCTGAGGATATACCATGGGATTGAAAGGTTGTTGGTCTGCCTTGGGAGGCATGATTGGTCTTCTGTATCTTCTTTCTCAACCTATAATGAATAATGGGCCTTAATAAAAAGGGAGCAGAGAAGGGGAAATGATATAGATCAGCACTAGGGAAGGGATACGACAGAAGGGGATCATGATCGGAACTGAACAGTCAAAAGGAGAACTATAATAAGGTTCATAGAGAATTTATAATTTCTCCTTTGATGAAAAATAACCCTTCAGCAACAGTGGATAATCCATTATTTCTCTGTAAATAACTGCAAATCCAACACCTGTAGTAATTCAATAAGATCAGCAAGGTAACTCTGCTGTAGAGGTGAATTCGGGCTTTAACATGTAATAGGGGGTGATTGTTGAGTTGGAATGGGTCCGTTGGATAATGGCCCAACCATTCATGGTGAAATGGGTTGCTGGAGAGAAGAGATGTGATAGGGCAGAGTGGATAGATGAAAGAGGACGTGGCACAACAACATCGGTAACATTCAAACAGATGCGGCGGTTTGGTTGACAGCGGAAACCGCTTTTCGAAGGGGGTCGAAGGCGGTGAGTTATAATGGAGCGAGGGGGGGGTGAAAAATAGTATGGGTGCACCATGTAGCAGAGTGGGAAGTAATATATGCCACCCATTTCGGACCCCCCACCGCCTTTGTTAATGTTCGACGGCTGAGGGGGGACCGAAAAGAAGTGAGGGACGTAAAATGTGAGGTGAAGAGCGGAGATGGTGGATAAGGTGGAGGTTGTTTAGCATGTGATGTGATGTGGTGATGGGATGGTGGGGTCGGTTTTGTGAATGAGCGTCAGGGATATGGTGGAATTTAGGATAAATGAAAATAATGGGGTTTGGGGGTTCTTAGGAATACAACAAATTGATAGCATCGTGACGTAGGATAACATTTGACATAAGGTATGCCCGGATGACATCGAAATCCCAATTTTAAAAATTACCCCTTCTCCATCTTTTGAGCAATAAACAATCTCTGTCTTGGCTTTCTTCTTACAACAAAGAAAAAATAAAACTGGGATGATGTACCTCGGTGGAATAGTCTTCACATTAGCCTTCCATTCTTCCTCTTCAACATGTCTACCTACCGAAACTAATCATCTGACATTTTTCTTCTTGTTTTCAGGGTGCATTTGGACTAGAAAGCCCTTAACTCATTTTTTTTTTGAATTTCTAACCTAACAACTATCCTTTTTTCAGCCATTGGCTCAGCTTAAGATGTTGAGCCAATTTCATTTTCTACCTATCTAATGATTAGCCAAGATTAAAAAATTTGGCAAATCTTTATTCTCTAACCTATCAACAGAAATTGAAAAACTGTCCAATCATGATTAAACTCTATGACTGGACAAACATATATAATGAGTAGTGGGATTTGAACTTGGATCACTTTCAACTTTATTTCTTTTTGGGGTTTTCTTTCTTTTTCTCTTTTTTTCTGTTTTTTATACCCTCTTTTCTTTCTTTTCATATTTTTTATTTGAAATCATTTGAATTTTGAAAATCCTTTCAATAATGAAAACCTTGCAAGAAATTTGAATTATCCAATCACCTTGAGATCCTATAATTTATAGGGTACTAATAGGGAGGAAACACACAGTCCATCATGAATTAGCAGAGAGAAGGAAATCATGGTTTGTAACAGAAACTGGAGTTGAGCCGAGTTGCATAAGCACTCCCAAAATTAGTTGCACAATCTAATAAAAAGAGATCTCATCTCATCCAAACTAGTGAATCGAGAATTTTTTAGGGAAAGAGATCAAAGGGAGCCAGCAGCACAACAATACCAAGAGTGGGCTATGTATTTGAACAGCGTGCAACAGCAACATTAGAACAACATCACCAGCATTCGAGCTAGCTTCCTAAGTATACCGCATATCAGACATAGTAGCAAGGGACAAGGGAAATTTTTATCCTAACCTTAGACAAGAAAGAGAAGAAGGAGAGGAAGATCCAGAAGAAGAACCAGAAGAAGAAGAGGAAGAGACAATGGACCAAGGAAAAATGGAAGATATGGAAAAAGAATTCATAGAGGTAGTATAAAGTGAGAAAGAAGTAGACTCATAGCACAACACCAGATCCCCTCAAGACAAAGAGGTATTTGCCACCTTAGCTCCTCTGAGCGCAAAGAGAAAAATGTAAACCTCTATGTATTTTAGAACTGACAAGAGTCATAAGATAAGTCAGAGAGAGACATAAACTCCTCCCATGAGCCCGACTATCATTGAAGAATCACGAAGGGAGGAGGAAATAATCGAAGAGACAGTTTTGAAGGAGAAGCTGCAGAAGGCATAGGCAAAGAATGTAGCACTGAAGGAGAAATTGCAGCAAAAAGAGCAGCAAGTGGCCACCATGTCAGACTTATGCATAGAAGCCCTTTTGCACAGATTCCCTTTTGACTCATATGATGTGTACCTCAAGGAGTAATAGCTCCTACTTCAAGTCAAAACTCTAGCCTCCCATGGATCCATACCTTTCCAATATTGGATGAAATTCATGGATTTTTACAAGCAAGCTAATGTCGTTGATCAGGAAAAGATGGCAAAGATTTATGTGCATAACCTTGTGTTGACAAATCTGGATACTTGGGACCCCAATCCTACAATGGGGGATATGCATTTTATGGCTTTAGTTTCTTGGATGATGAATGAGGACACTAGAGAAAAAGAGATATGGAGGATCATGGAAAGAAGAACTAGAGAACCCCTGTATATCCGACCAGAATTTTTCAGCCCAAGAGGAGTCATCGTTAACTGTCGAGAGATTGAAAAGGACCCTGCACTAGTTGAAAGCTACCTTCAGACTCAAACACGGGTAATAGGCCACTTTTATGATGTTTCTATGTAGATAGAAGATGAGTTCATTATGGCCAGCTAGAGGAGATGGAATAACCTCCTTCACAGCCTCAGGAACAGGGAGTACCATACTCCAGAAAGATTGAGGGGTGCATTGGAAAGGGTACCATTATACAAGAGGGCCATGCAGGGAAAAAATATCCAATGGTTGCGACTAAAGCTCAACCCACCTTTGTTGTTGGGGATGAATGATGAAAAGGACATATATGCACAAGATATAGAATGGAAGAATGTAGAAAATAATAATGGTTTCTACCCCCTTAGGGAAACTCCCACACTTCTTCCTTGGGAAATCAAGGGGGCTATCAAAGCCTTGAAGGAAATGGAGGAGGAGGATTAGTTGCTCAGAGGATGATCAACCATTTAGTAGGGGGGTGATGATGAGCTCCATCATTAGACATATTTGGAGGGGTTAATGGTCACCTTTTTTCCTTGTTAGATCTCTTTTTCTTGCATTTTTATTATTATTTGATTTTATGATGCTAGTATAGGTGGTGACTAAGGCTAACATACTCAGAGTGCCTAATATGAGTTTGAGTGCAGAAAATCATGAGTTATTAAGAATTTTTATAAGGATTTTATCATAAAGACTTGGAGGAGTGAACTCAATATTTGTTTACTTGGAGTCAAGTGGACTCAATCACCCCAAATATTCTCTCCATAAATTCAAGTTCCAGAGGCAGCCAAGCAATTCAAAGAGGAGTGAACTCAATCTTTGTTTACTTGGAGTCAAGTAGACTCAATCACCCCAAATATTCTCTCCAGTAATTTGAGTTCCAATGGAATCCAAGCAACACAAAGAGGAGTGCACTCAATATTTTTTTACTCAGATTCAAGTGGACTCAATCACTCTTTTCTAGGGAGCTGTTGGTAGCTACCCTGTAGAATAAATAGAGAAAATCTAGATCTAGGAAGGGTCAATTCCAGTCAGAACTTTGTTGCAATCTATTAATATTTTTACTATTTTACTGAGTGATCAAAATTTTAGAAATGTACGAGGCTATTCTTTTATGAAATGAGAAAATTGATTTCATTTTACTGATTTAAGTTTCAGAGAGCTAGGCTCATGGGTTAGGGCCCAATCCATGTGCCTCAGCCTCTCTACTTCATTTGTTCTCTTCTTTCCGTCATTTCATTAGTCTGCTTCTCATAATTTGGTTATGTTTCAAATTGTTGTTTACTTATGCTTTCAGTGTGTTGTTGTAGGTTTCATTTGCTTATGAGTAATAGAATAGAGGAGAAAGCTCTAAAAGTTGTGGATCAAGACCTCCCTTCTCATCTCTATCAATAGAGCTCGAGGAGGGTGAACCTTCCAACAGACCAAAAAATTACTTTATGTTCATTGTTTCTCAGGAATAAATTGCATTACCAGTCTAAGTATTTCTTTCACTATATTATCACGCATTCATCTATTTCTCGTGCATGGATCAACAAGGTTTTTCACAGTAATAAGCATCAAAATTTCCAGAGAAGTTCATTCAGACATTCCACGTCATTTTCCAATTCCTCTCCATATTTTTGTTTCGCTTTTGATCCTTGTTGTTGTGTCTCCATTACCCTCCTTTCTCTTCTAATCAGCCGTCGTGACCTTTCTATTTACAAAACACTCCAAAACGCAAAATTTTTGACCTTTCCCTTTCTCATCGAAAATCCCACTCATAGTACTTCGCTAATCGAAAATCACACATTTTATCTTGTTTCGTTAACACTTACCACTCCTTTTTTCCGATTGCAATATTTTTATCGCACTCCTCCTTTTCTCCTTAAATTTCTTGCTATCGCATTTCACACTTCACACCTTTATCTCGACTGCACTATCACTTCTCCGCCAACCTTTTGATATTGTGATATTGTGAAATCTCAAATCAAAAATCACAGTTTCTATTGTTTTCTTTTAATACTTACCACTCCAAAAATTAAGATGACCTTTGAAAATTATTCCAAGGATGAATAATGCTTTTGAAACTGTAAACAACCTACAAAATAACTCACTTTAATCATTTAACTCAATCCTACAACAAGAAAAGAAACAATACTAAATATAGAAATATGCAAAACAGAAATAAGAGATGCATGTGAATAAGAAGTGAAAGGAAAATAAAGAAATTGTGAAAGAGGTCTATGAGACTCTTGGGATGGACAAGCCCAAGGAAAATTAGAGTCTCATGGAAGAAACCAAGCCTTAGAAGCTAAAAATGGCACCAATCTTCATTATTTGAATTAATCCAAGTACATCCCTGCAAGAAATGAAAGTGGGCCTGGAAACAACAAGTTTTTTCCACAATAAGGCTAAATAGTACATGCCTACTAAACAGTAAATGCCTCTAGAGGCCAATTCAAATTAGTACTTATAAAAAATGATGAGGAATCATTCTTTGGGAAAGGAGGAATCTTTCCCCTCCAAAATCCCTCCAATAGTGGATCTGGTTCCCAATCCTAGGAGTTTGCAAAATGGTTGGGAAAACATTCCTAGATTTTCTCAATCATCAGAGTTCTAGAATCACTCAATAACTTCATTATATTTGTTCATTTATTCTCCAATATTGATCCTCTAGGAGTAGGGAGAAAGTCCCTAAATTACCTCCTCCAAATATTCATAATTTGTCCAATATTCTCACAACATTCTTCATAAATAAATAATATTAGGCAGAAATATGCAATTATCTCTAAAACTTCCTAAGAACATATTAAAGCTTAATAAACAATATTATTGTGTATAAGGAGATATTTAAAATATCTTTTCATAAGAAAGGTTATATGAGACTTAATTTATGTCTAATTTATAGGCCCATCAATCGATATAAAAAAAAGTGGATTTTCCCAACCCAAATATGAAGAGTGATGGAGTGTCATGTTCAAGATAGACTTGTTGCCTTTTAAAATACATAATTTATATACTTCTTTCCCAATTTACCCCACCATTTTTGGAAAGTACCTCTTTACTTTTACTTAGCTTGAGGAGGATAACATATTCTTGAAGTATAAGCTCACCCTTCAGATAAGTTCTTCCTATAAATAATTTCTTGAGTCTCATCATGATGGATGAGTCCTATATTGTTTAAATTTTATGAGTCCAATGAAGGGATAACTCAACTTCTTTTTCATGTTTAGAGAGTTTCAAAACAAAATAAAAAGAAAAATTGTAATGTTATTTTTCGTAACTTTACTCTTTCGAGACCAAAAAAATGGTAAAATAATACAAGGGAGAACTATTTTAGTCATGGTTGACTAAAGTGTTCCTTTTTTGTAATTAGTCCACAAAGTCTGAAAAAGGGTTAAACTTATACTTGGTAAACATTCTTTCAAATACTTTTTTGAGTGAGAAGAAACAAGTTCACTTGGCTATCTTTTCATGTTTAGAGAGCCTATAAAGTGCTTAAAGAAATTTCTAGGGGATTCCTTTTTCGTACAGTTTTAATGATCTTGAAAAAGAGATAAAAGTATACTCACGCCGAAGTATTATATTTCAATGTTTTAACCTATTATCTACACATTTAGATAAAAAATCATCATATTTTCCTGAAAATTTGTATAAAAAAGGATTAATTATTTACAATTAGGAAAAAATGGAAAAAAGAATAATAAAAAATAACTTTAATTCCTATAAAAAAAGATGAAAAGTGATTTTATTTTTATATTTTAATTTTTACCAATTTGCAGAGCCAAAAAACCCCTTTTACTGTTGATCTTCAAGAATTTATTTTGGGAAAACTAGTGGACGATTTTAGACATTGTTTCTTCCAGGTAAGAGTCCTTTATCTCATCTTCATTTCTACAGTATTTATTCTATATTTTAACCGTGAAATTTTCATTTTTGGGCTTCTTCAATGAGGGAAAAATCACCCTCAAGGCGTCATAGGCATGCTATATCAGGAACTACGTCGAAAAAATATCAACATAGAGCCTGAAAGCAATGGGTCTGATGGTATCACACTTTCTATAAAAGAATATTGTGGTGGTCACATAGGGTATAAACAAGTTTTAATTTTTGATATAAATACCTCAAATTTATTTATGTTTGTTATCTAACATATTTTCCTTTTGCCATTAATAGATTTTTCAACCCTCAAAATGTTGGAATGGAGAGAGAGAGAGCCACGATGAAAAATACATCATCGCAGTTAATGATTCCAATAATATGTTGGCATTTTGGAAATCTCAGTTAGCAAAGTTTTTCATGATCTGATAAATGAGAGCACAATTAGAACTTCTTGACTATTTGGTGAGGGTATGTAATGTAAAGGAACAAAATTTTTATATTGGCTCCCATAATCTTACCATATAGGTGGAAGATATTTATTTCTTAACTAGGTTGTCACAAAGAGGAGCTAGTGTTTCACTAGACAAATATAGAGGCAGTGGTGAACCCACTGACTATTATGTCATTGAATATTGTCTGTGGGGAACGAAATACCAATAGTGGTAAGATTGAAATTAAGGAAATAAGTGATATTCCATTGATGCCTCGAGTGAGACATCACCTTCCCATGGGTGTTGAATAGGAATATGTCTGAGGGGTTTTAGTTGGCCAATTCTTAAACCCTAGGCCAACTCTGTGTGTTCCAACACATGGATTTTGGATAACTAGGAGTTCTATGGTTGGAAGTTTACCTAGGATCATATTCTAACTAAATTATTTTTTATTTTAAAGTTTCAAATTCAATAGCCTTGAGAATTTGCAACATAAGGACCTATAAATTTGTAAAAAATCCTAGTTATAAAGACTTGATAATTTTTTTACCATAGGGAGTATACATTTTATATATTAAAACATGTCTGCTCACATGCAAACTGTGGGATTTTACATCAAAATTATGAATATTTCCCTAGATGCAGATGATACATTGAGGCCAACTCTTATTCGAGTTTTTTTACAGCCATTCCATAGTCAAAATTTATCACTATCTGCCTACATGTAAATAAATTACATAACTAAAGTAATAGGTATATGCATGTATGTTTCAACATATAACAAAATTAGTATAAGTAGAAGAGGTGCCTATTCCTCCATTGAGTTTGGATTGTTGAGGTCTAGGGACTTTGGATCCTCATCCTCCTTCTTTCAACTGTCAGCCAGCTTGAGCTTTAGCCCATCCATCTCTTTCATAAGGGCTTAGACCTCATCCTCTAGCCTTCGAATTCGCTCAATTTTTTCTAGTTGGCACTCTTCCATCTCAATATCGTCCTTATGGTGCTGATGCACACACATTTGCATAATAACTATACCATTTCTGAATTCTCCATATTCCAGAGCACATAATTCACAATTGATCTTACTATTACCACCTCCCCAAGCCCAATTTGCACTAGCACTCCCCAACCTACATCTTCAGAGACCTCGGGAACCTGACCCGGTGCTCACAATGACATAAATTCCTTTCCCACTCATATTGAAATACATGTGATCTTCACTGGGTAGCCTAACATGCACAAGATGAAAAACCAACTCGAGGCACCCAATGGGCCAGGCTGGTAGCAGACCAAATGCACACCCAAGCTAATACTTAGAGCCACCTAGGAAACCAAAAACCCATAACACAAGAAATTTATCAAACCTTTAAGGCCAATTCCCCAAATTATCATCCTGAACGATTGAACCCAGAGCCCACCAAGCATGATAGTGAGCTACCAGAGCACACCAAGCAGAACATAAGACCCACCAACACTCTAGATAGGAAAAGAATCACCCCTACACTTAAATACTAACCACAACAATAAGAATAGATCCAAGGACCCTATAGCCACCCCAGCCAAAGGCTTCATTCTTTTGAATAGACCATTATTCCATTTATAACCATCTACAATACACCAGTGTAAGTATAATAACGTCACAATACCATACCTTCTTGCATCCAAATGTTGATCCATAAATCCCCTGCCCTTATCTGCATGTCGTCAATCCTTCTCTAGATTCTTCCCATGCTCAACCTGCAACTTTCAGATCCTATGGGTTAAATTCATACCCCACAAACTCACCATTCCCATGATCTTAGTAAAAAATTTCCAACGTCTACAAGTGAGGTCAAAGTAGGATCTCTATATACACATGCCGAATAAGCTAGAGGTACCAGGTGGAGGGCGATCATGGTGCATGATGCCACATTGTGGCATGATCACACTATATGGTGTGCCAATGGTGAATATAGTGAGAAGAGGGAAGTAAATTTCAATTACACTTAGGGTGATAAATAAATTAGGAGGAGTAATTATATGTGTACACATGAAAGAGGGTAGGAGGATGAGACATCCATACATACCAGGGAGGATAAGGAGAGGGAGGAGGGAGGGGGGGGGTGAGGGAGGATGGGTCGGGATCAGGAAGGGGTGGGGGGTGGGGCGGGGGAAATATAAGGGAGGGGGAAGAGGGGGGGCCAAGAATGTGGCCAAGGGTGATATGAAGGGGGGATGTACCAAGCCACCAAGGGTGGGTGGAAGAAGAGAGGGGAGGGAAAGAAAAGGGAGGTGGGGTCCAAAGAATGAGGGGGGTATGGGATTAATAGGCATCCTTCTATCCCCAAAATTTCTATGTTGTAGGTATTATTCCCATCGGCTTGGTCAGAGGATAGCTCCACTTTAGGATTCTTAGTCATGGTTATGGTATATATAGGTTGCCTTCAATTTCATTCACCACAATTCCTTCTTCTTTCATCCTGCAAGCCAAGTTGGCTTGTTTTTCAGCCTTCTTGTTGTTTCCTCTGAGAATATGGTAGAAGGTTACTTTTTCAAAGAGAGGGGTCATTCCTTGGGCTGCCTTAATGAATTGATTGAGAATAGTGTTGTGAGTTGGGGTATTATTCCTCATATGATTTATTTGTATCATGTAATCTCCAAGGATTTGGAGCTCCTTAATCCCTTTATTGATGGCCAGATTCATTCCAAGTAGCAACCCATAGGTCTCTTCTTGATTGTTTGTTCTCCTGCCTAGACACCAAGCATAATTGTCTTTGATCTTTCTTTCGAGACTTATGAGAATAACCGCCCCCCCACTTCTTACCACCCTATGATTTCCTTTTGAAGCCCCATCAAATTGCAGAGTCTATATCCCTGAAGTTTTTAGCCACTTCTCCAATTCTTCGGAGGACGATATGAGGATACACTGATCATAGGGCAAAAAATATTTTGTTTTGAGATTAGGGTGAGGAGGATTAACCCAAGTGCTCATCCAAGCTAATTAATTTTTGTCAGAGGGGACATGTTGAGGCCTATGAAGTTCCATGCACTCCATGAGGGCTTTTAATTCCCCTAGATTGGTTGAATTTCTGATCATAAAAAATATTTTCTTGTTCCTTATCATTCATATTTTCCAACATATATACTTTGAGAAAGTCGTCCATATATTTTTAAAGGTTTCTTTGGCCTGAAGGAAGCCCGAGTAAGATTTGGGCCAAGGATTGAAAAACAAGAGGATGTATGTCAATCACATGACCCTGTTGAACAAAGGCCCCAAAGCCACTTCCTAAACATTCTTTGTTATTTGGATATGCAAAAAAAGGTGCTAGATGGATTCTTCTACTTCCTCACAAAGAGGGAATATTGACGGACCTATATGGCCACGTTTTACGAGGTTTTCAACAATTAATTTTTAATGTGAGCCAAAACCCAACAAAAAACATTAAATTTTGGAATTTCATTAGGCTTCCATATTTGATTCCAGATAAAAATTTTCAAAGGGACCTGAGCTTGGAAAATAATGTGTTCATATCCTCCTTTTTCTGAGTATTTTCCTTCATTCCAACTACAGTTGTCTTGTGTAGATCGATCAATTGGGGTAAATCCTCTTAAGTTCTCGATGATTTTATCCCTTTGATTGATCAATTATTTAGGGATGTTCTCTATATTCCATCTCTTCTGCCATCCATTCTGATCCTAATATGATATTTGATCCATCTTTACTACTCCTCTTTTCCTCAACAGATCTTGGAGACCCCTCAAATATAGATCTAATTCCAGGGGGATCAAGCCTAGAATAAAGTCACTGCAAATTTTTATTGTGTCTCCTTTACCTGGGACTTTGCTGAGGTTTCCCTTTATAATGCTCAAAGAGGCCTTGATAAGAGCCCCAATGGGGAATCCCATCACTTTCACTTCTCCACCTTCTTGGGTAGCTTGTTGGGACAAGCACTTAGCTCTGATCACTTGATTCCACCATATATTTGGTGAATTTATCATGTTCTAGTAGAGCTTGGCTCCCAAAGCCACATTATCCATCTCGGGTTCTCTAATCCAAAGTTCTCCATTCTTCTTATGGGATCTCACCATTTTCCAATTAACCAAGTGGTATTTCTTTGTGTCGAACTTCCCACCTTCCCACATAAATTTCCTTATGAACATCCCCAATTGATGTAAGACATATTTTGGGGCTTGTAGTGTTGAGAATTAATATAGGGGATGTATGATAGGACATACTTCACTAGGATAATCCTACCTACGATGTTGAGAAATATTCCACCCCAATTCAATATTTTTTCTTTTACTTTGTCCATAACGTTTTTCTAGGCGAGGGGGGCTTCTCTCCTTAACGATATTGGAATTCCTAGGTAGTTGAAGTCCTTATAACCTCTCACTAATTTAAACTCAATTATCTCCTCAATTTTACTTTCCCTCTGAGATTAGATGTTCTAGCTATATATGTAGCTCTTTCTATCATTAGTAGCCCCCACCGAAGCATTGAGAAATATGTCTAGGTTTCTTTTGAATCTTCTCACTATAACCAAAGAAGCTCCCCCTAAGAATATGGTATCTTCTGCAAATTGGAATTGGTTTATGCTTCTTATACCCTCCTTGTACCTAATGCTTGGGAGATTCATTAAGATTATTTCCTGTTCTAATTTGTGACTCAGTTTTTTAGCCATTATTATGTATAAGATTGGAAAGAGGGGGCACCCTTGTTGCAAGACCCTAGAGGCTTTGAAGAACCCAACCACTCTACCATTGACCAGTGGGGAAATCCAAGGAGAGAAGATACATAGTTTAATCCATATTATGAAATTTTCCTCCATTCCCATTTTCTTGAGGATTTTCCAAAGGAACTAATGGTGTACCCTATCGAAGGCATTGGCCATATCTAGCTTAATAATGATTCCTTCATCCCCTCTGTGCCAGCAGGAGTCTATAGCCTCTTGTATGAGAATAGTGTTGTCGAAAATTTTCCTGCCATGCATAATCCCAACTTGGTTGTCAAAGATCAAAAGAGGTATCAATGGCTTGAGTCTAAGAGCCAGGATTTTTGAAAATATTTTATAGGAGACATTGCAAAGGAAATAGGCCTGAATATTGAGAAGGAGGAGGGGTTGGCATATTTTTGGATGAAGGCCAGGAAAGAGTAATTAATTGCCCCTCCCATCACATAATTTTTAAAATAATATCCCACCATTATGCATAAGTATTTATGGATAACATCCGAGAAATAATGGTAGAAGCTACTAATGAACCCATCAGGGCCAGGGGCTTTGTCCGAGAAGGAGTATACCACTCTATTAATTTCCTCATTATTGGGGTGGAGAGTGAATTTTATATTCATCTCCACCATGATAACTTTTGGAATGGAGTCCAGGAAGAAATCCTCATCCTCTGCCTCCCCAGTGGGCCCATTTGCATAAATATTCCCACAGATTCAACCACAACCCCCTTAATCTCTGCGAATCTCTTTATAGTTTTCCCTCCATGTCATATTTGTGATATTTTGTTCTTTTATTCTTTGAATTTTCCTTATTTAGGGAATAATTTTGTGTTTCTATCACCTACCCTAATACAATTATTCGTTGACTTAAGCCTCCAGTATTCCTCCTCATTCCTGAGGTTTGAGTGGAGGGTTTTGAAATTCATAGCTTCTCTCAAGAGATCTGAGACATTGACCTCTTCGTTTTACATATTTTCCTTGTATTGATGCCAAATTTTCTTCAATAATTTTAATTCCCCTCATCCTCCCAGAGTAACATTATTTATCCCATTTTTTTCTTAAATTCTCTTTTTATTCTGTGGATTTTTGTTTCCCAAATGTTGATCGGGCTGCCATCCACCCTCTCTACCCAATAGATGGAAACCATATCCAATAATTCTTGGGACTCAAGCCACATAGGAGAGAATCTAAAGGAGATAGGGATGAATTATTGAAGCAAGGTCAACTAGAGACTAATCGGGTGGTGGTTAGAGCCTGCCCATGGGAGAATTGAGGATTTAAGGCAGACATTGAGGGTTAGAATTTTATCAAAAACAATAAATTTATCAATTCTGGCTACGATATGCCCCAGCCCAACCCTCTTATTGGTCCAAGTGTATAGGAATTTCTTTGGTTTAACATCAAATAGGATGAGAGAAGGTATTAATTCCTCCATATTTTCTTGGAAATCATCTCAGAAAATAGTACCACCCCTCTTTTCATTTTTCATCATGGTAGTATTGAATTCCCCCCCAAGATACAATTTTCACCATACTTAGAATCTTTGATCTCCATCAGGGATCTCCAACAATCTTGTTTCTCTCGAAAGTGAGTGGGCATGTATACATTTATGATAGTGAAATTTTGATTAGGGTCAATATAAGAAAAAGGAGGTTGTTATCCAATAATTATATTTTATGGAGCTTACCAGGTTGAGTTTCGATGAGTTCCACAGTGTACAGATACCTCCCGAAGCTCCTCACGAAATTACTATCTCCAATTAATTTATGGGATGAGTGAATATTATTCTCATCCATATTTTTCTCCTAAATAAGTGTAATGGTTGGGTTTTTCTTTTTATAAGTTATTTAACTTCCCTTAAATCCTTTTTCTGTTCCTGGGCCCCTATAGTTCCAAGATATTATATTCATTAATAACTTTTTTGGATTACCTACCACCTTGCTAAGGCCCATGTTGTTTCCTTTTTTTCCGCCTCCTCCTTTGTTTCTGACTCCCTCTATTTGATGAGGGATGGTGTGTTGGAACCCTAGTTTCTTGTTTTTTTTTTCTCTTTCCTGATTCCCTTGTTTTTCTTTCTCCCAGGTCTTTTTCCTTTCCCACCTCCCTTCTTTGTCCTAGTCTTTGCCAAGAGATATTCCGCGGAGCTAGGATGAGTCAAAGAACCCAAGTCTTCCTTTGATTATTGGAAGTATGCCTCACCATCGTCTCCAGATGAAGACTCTTCATAAATACTAGAAAAATTTGGATTTGAGATCGCCTGTTTAACACTGTTGGTGGGTTGAGCCTTGAGGCCTCTCAAGGCTCCGAGGGACGCCTGAGAGGCCATTCCAAGGGGAGGAGCATAACTTATCGATTCAAGAGCCTCAATAATAGAATATGGAGTAGTTCTAGACACATCAAATGGACTTTCATGATCCAAACCCTGAGCCACAACCAACCCCACCCTCGAGCGGGGAGTGGAGGGACAAGCTGAAGGGGTCTGAAGGGGGGCCCGATAGTTGTGGGTGCTTATATTTTTTTCTCCTTTTAACCTATTTCCATTGTTTCTTTGATTCTTCTCCACCATGCACTACTATCTCATGGGATTTGGGGCAGTTTTTGGCAAAGTTTCTCTACTAATGACACAACTTTAACTTTAAAGGAAACTGATCATAGTGCACCTCCTGAATGTGCATAAAACTATCCATACAAAGGGAAACCACTTCCAGGAATCCATTTTCAAGGTCTACCTACACACAAATCCTACCACAGGAAAAGAGGTCATATTTGGGCTTTGAACAATCAATGTACTTACCCAGGGAATTTCCAATCAGCCTAAAGGTAGCATCATTCTAGCAATGGAGGGGAAGGTAAGGGAGTTTCACCCAGACCAGGACTAAGGAAGGAACATCGCACTCCAGGTTGAAACTTGGGCTCCAACAATACAGATACATCTCTTGGGCCCCCATTAAGGTACACTATGAAAGACCAAGTCTCGGTCAAGCTTGTTTTCAAAGTAAAAATTAAAGAAACCTTTCACACAGAAGGAGGATATCACCGCTCCTTTGACGAGGGGCTTCTAGTTCTTCTCCACCCAAGATTTAACCATGCAGAGGGAAGGCCAAAGGCCCATGAGTTGACCAATATATCCCTAGCTCACAATTTGAAGAGCGTGAAAGCAGGCTTGAGGAACACACATCTGAATCTTTGGGATTTTCTCTGCACACCTAACAAGTGGCCCCCTGCTTACAGAATCGTGGATAAGTTACTACCAGCATGTTAAAAACTACAATATCCACAATAAAAGGCTCCTTTGAGGTTGGCGTAGCTGTGGAAACGACCATCCTGACCCAAGCAAGGCTCCAATGACATGACGCACCCACGCAGCTCACATACGCCTCACATAACCAATACCGAACACACTCCGAGCCAAAAATAGAAGACACGAGATGGGAAGGCACTCTAGGCCCAACTAGAAAGGAATGGTGGGTAGGCATGTTAGAACCGCAACCGAGGAAGGGAAATCCTATGATGCCAAGGACCTGTGACAGAGACCTAGGTCAAACGTTTTCAAAAAAAACAAAAAATAAAGCCTTGATAGTTACTAAGGAGGATAAAATAGGATGACCTATATCTAAATTAAATTCTTTAGTGTCTTCAATTAATAAGGAGGATAAAATAGGTTGATCTATTTAAACATATTCCTTAATCTCGTGACATAATTCTTGTCCCTAACTTCATCATATGGTTTCCCCTGGGGAGGTTTATCAATTAAGATCTAGACAAGTCCTCCAACCCTATTGTTGAATGTCCGACCTATGTTATACTTAACCTATCCAAATATGTTATGGATTCTTTCCTTATTTAGTGTAGAGGCATACTATCTAATATTTTTTTCATCATGTGATATTTTGTAACACCTACCTTTGTTATTAAAGATAAAATAACTACATCTAAGAATTTCTACTTAGGCCCCTAACAAACCCACCTACTAACAATGATGACCCCAAGGCCTTGGGATAAATATGAAAAAGATGGTGCATGGACCAACATGCAAGGAAACAATAAATCAGATAATGGTATATAGTATAAATGTCAAATAGTTTCTACAAACCTGATCCATTAAGCCCCTACCATTCTTATCCTAGCCCCCAAGGTTTCAAACCCAATCATCTCTTCACATCCAAAGACATAACTTATCACAAATTATGGAAACTTACTTTAGGAAGACCCTATAAATTCCATTCTTCTCAGGAATTAGGTTTAGATAGTGTCGCTCTACCCCTCTACATATTTTCTCTATTGAGATACCTTAGTTGGTGAAAACCACCCAAAGAGGTCAAAGAGAGAATTTCTTGGTGAACTATTTAATGGTGTTAATTCTTTTGGTGCACTCTAGAACCTTGAAGGAAATCAGGTGGAGTTGAAATGCACAAGGTTTATGATGAAAGTGACCTCATGAAATTTCCAAGACTTAAACAACCTTAGGATAAAAATATAATATTAACAAACATTGACTTTCCTTAGTGGGATAAATGTGCTCGGCTTACAAGAAGTCAAAGCCACAATATTTATGTTATGAATGACCTCATTTACTCTCTTGTTAGGAGCTAAGTATTTTCTTACCTAAGAATTATAACAGAAAGGAGAGTTTGTTATTTTTGTATCTCCTAAATTTATTAATGAAATTCTAGGTATGTTGTATGCCCCTCATAACAACTTATATAGATTTTATTTAATTTATATGGGCATATCCTTAGGATGGACAAAATCTATGCCTCTAATAATTCTAGAGAGAGGGTATAATTCTAGTGATGGATAGGTAATGAACCTGCTAACATGACATGGATTCTATCTGTATATCTAAACATAATATAATTATTTAAAGCAAAAGAGTGAGCATTCACAATTTCATTCCCTATACTAAGAAAGAAGCTACGATTGATCTTAAAGTTCAACATGATGTATAAGGCCCTAATCAAAACTACAAGCACAATTCATTAGAAACTTTATTTAACTATACCAAATTTCACAAGGGTCTTTGATAAGTAAATTTCCATGGATATTCCACTAAATACTTCATCATGACATATATACTAAAATATATTAGAAAATATGTAATCTACATTATGAGTTTATATTTCTCCATAGATTTATATATATGTTAGTTAATATTTATTGTGTATCGATATAAATTATAATTATGAAAAATATAGAGAAAAAAATATCATTCACTCACAAAGAAAAATAACACAAAATATGACCAAAGAAACCTTTTCAGGAGAAAAACTAGCTAGAAGGTGAGGGTGCTTTTCTAGTGTTTCTTTCTCTGAATGGACATGAATACAAGTATAAAGAAGTGAGACATGTGGCCTGTTGGATGCTACAATAAAAAAACTCTCTCTATTTTCTCTCTATTTATCGAATCTCAATTGCTCTTATAATCTATGGAAAAAAATTTACTTGAATACAATGGAACCCCTTTTCCTCCTAGTGGCCTGATTATAACATGACCTGATATCCTTCTAGTGCTTAAGATTGACTCCTTAAACTCTTAACTAGAGCTGAAATATTGATTATTATAGAGTATTCTATATCAGGATCATGTGGCTAGTTCATTTTCCATGAATAATGGGGTTTACATGGCATCCCCTCAAATAATGGTGGTCAAAATAGAAAGGTAAACTTTTGGGTTGATTTAATTGTGTATGCGAATTCTGTTAGATACACTGTTATGGAATATTTTAAACTATAATGTTCCAAAGTGGTACTTACTGGTAGTGAGTCGATTTCTCCACTTTTTCCACTCTGAAAGCATCGAGATGGATGAAAAATAATATAATTATCCAATATGGATTGCGACTCCCCATTTTTGGAGGCTTTTGGTCCCCAAAAGCTCCTACCAAATGAGGTGAGGAAAAATTTCCTCCACCTTCTCTCAAGTGTGCCATTTAGATTTTCCTAGGAGTTTTCCTTTAGACAAAATCTAAAAAAGGTCACGTTGCCCGTATTTTGTAGTTATGGACCTTAATTTATATGAAAGTGTATCCTTTATATACTCTTCTTGAGAATCTAGTGTAAAATACTCTATGGAAGATATGCCTTATTCCTCTTCTCGATCTAGCATGGAAGGCTCATAGAGTTTTAGATTTTATACATTGACCACTAAGTAAATTCACATCTATGGTGGTAGAATAAATTTGTAAAAATTATATTCCACTTTCTCCAATATCTCAAATGGACTATATTGAAAAGCCTTGATTTTCTTACCAAGAGCCAGTGGCCTCTCCTTGCTCAACTATAACCATATTTTGTACCCAACCTTAAATGACTTCTTTGTCCTGTGTTTATTATGCTCAACCTTGTAATTTTCTTGTGACTTTAGTATTGTCTCTTTTACATGTATTTGGATTTTATTTATCTTCTCCACAACATTTTCTTGTTGGCAATATGATGCAATGAGTTGTCCTTGATGGAAACCTACTTGATGAAGTGTCCTTGATGGAAACTGACTTACTGAAGTTGTCTTTGGATAGCAACCTATGTATTACAGATGTAAGAATGATGTATCTACAGAGAAAATAATTCTATTAAATTTCGGAGAAATGATAAATACAATATGTCACAATGTATACACGCTTTTGTAAAGGCCAAGTCGGGTATACACGCAGATAAGTACGTCCCAAGTCGCGTATGCCCCTTTGCGCTCCAAAATTATAACACCAAGGGGCATTACCATGGTTTTGGCACACAGTATTGAGCGTTGTATGGTTTATTTGATTCCGTCCAAGAATACCATCGGAGGTTAAGTGGTTTTGACTCATGGTATTGATAAAGGCTAAATCTATTTAAGGAGAATAAGATCATAGTGCATGGCGTGCATGTCTAAAGGTTGTTGATGAATAAATTTATCTAAGGAATATTTGCATAGATGAACTCTGTTCTTAATTGATAGATATGAGTCTATGATGCACCCATGGATATAATGATGGTTCAAGATCTTTAGATCTGACGATGATGAATCTCTGGTTTGATCGACTGATGAAATCATGAAGAACTGGCGCAAGTCTACTGAAGAAAATGAATAAATCTGGGTAAGTTTTATAGATCTGGTATGTTCTACAAAATTTATTTTTACAGATCTATACGCTAGTTGGTTTCAGAAAAATCACGTATATACACGGGTTCTCTTCATGAAAAGCGTGTATGGAAGTTAGGGTTTCTGAAAAATAAAATACATAGAAGTATACGCAGGTTGGTATGCAGGAAAGTGCGTATGTACGCGGATTGAGTAAAGAAAAGTAGCATATGCTATTTGAATTAATGAATGGTCAGGGTTGAGTTTGTATCTGCATATCTATTCTAAAGTCTGGTTTATTTCTGACATTCTAGTTACAGTGGTCTCACTGTTCTGTTTGAAGTATTGGGCAAAGTATGTTTTTTGATGTTAAGTGAAGGGTTGTGTTGAAGCTGTTGCATCCAGTATGAAAATTGATGAAACGTGGTCAGTAGTAGATCTGGGGGTTGAAGCCTTTAGTATGAAAGAAGAAGCTTTCTTTCAGTAGATGCTAGTGATTGATTTCAGGGGGTCAAAGATCCCTTCCAGGAGAGGTTGGTAAACGAGATCAGGGGGTTGGAACTCCCTTCCAGTTGTAGTTGGAAAATGAGAAGGTTGCAACCTTCTGCAGGTAGAAGCCTGCATACTGGTATGAGTATGCATAAGTACTATGTTGTAAAAGGTTTTCTATATAATAAAGATTGAAAACAGAGATGACAGCAGCGGTGGTTTTCTCCCGAATTGGGTTTCCACCTTAAATTTTAGTGTTCGTGTGTGTCATTCTTTATTCTGTTGATTAATTCTCATAACCTAATACATAACTGATAAATCTGTTTATAAGATTTCTTCTGAGAATTTTCTCTAAATCTGGAAAGTTAAATCAGTATATGCTAGTTTCCTTCTGCATTTCCGCGTGCATATGCTAGTTCCGTTCATAAAAACCGCGTATGGAAATCTGCTCAAAGAAAAAGTTGAATTTGTATTATAAACTCTAATTTTCACCCCCCCCCCCCCCCCCCCCCTCTTATTATTTTTCCCAAAAATTGGTATCAGAGCAGGTCCTTCTGAAAAAGCTTAGCCGCTAGAAGGAAGATCAATCAAGATGAGAAATAAGGAAGGAACAGCATCTATCAGGCCTCCGCTCTTCAACGGAAAAAATTTAATCTTCTGGAAAACAAGGATGAGATCCTATCTTCAGTCTCTGGGAGTAGATGTATGGGATATGGTTGAAGGAGGATATCAATATCTAGCTGCAACACCAACAGATCCAACAGAAAGAAAGAATTATGAAACAAATGCAAAGGTGGTCAATGCTATATTGGGAAGTCTAACTGAATCAGAATTTGTCAGTGTACGGTGGATAAATAAGGTAATGGGATATATTAACAATAATTCTAAGTTATGAAGGTGATGCCAAAGTTAAAAAGTGCTAAACTCCAAACTCTCATAATTCAATATGAGAATCTAAAAATGCATAATGAGGAGAGAAGTGCTAATTTATTTTTACGTCTTGATGATATTGTAAATCGTATGAGAAATCTTGGAGAAACAATAATGGAATCTACTTTGGTTGAGAAAGTTTTAAGATCACTAACGGCAAAATTTGAGTCAAACGTTTCTGCTCTTGAAGAAAATCAGGATCTTCAAAATCTTACTGTGGTGCAACTTCATGGCATACTAACTGCATGTGAAATGAGAAGACGAGGACCATATGAAGTCAAAGAAGAAGTCTTTAGAGCTTCTACAAAAGGGAAAGAAGTACAAGAGATAGAAGGATCAGGGTATATCTCAGAAGAAGATGAGGTAAATTTTGTAAAGAAACTCCAACTTGGTACAGGACGGTTTAGAGGTAAGCTTCCTTTCAAATGTTTTTCTTGTGGAAGAGTTGGTCATTATGTTGCTAAGTGTCCTCACAAAGAAACACATGAAAAAGGAAAGGAAGTAGCAAGAAGGAATAAAAACTGGTTTAGCAGTAGAAAAAGTTACTATACTCATGAAGACAGTGATGGGTTATCTGACAGTGAGGAAGAATGTGAACAAGATCTTAGACTTCTCTTGGCATTTGAAAAGGAATCTAGAGAAGAAAAAGATACTTTTATGGATGCTTTAAAGGACAATGATTTTCTTGATGAATTCAATCAACTCAAAATATGCTTAGAAGAAAGTAAAATATCCATAGAAACTCTAAAAAATCAGCGTGAAGAAAAGGAGAAACACAATGAGAAATTAGAATGTGAAATAGTAAGTCTAAGAAAAGAAATTGAGAAAGTGAAGACTTTGAATCTTAGACATGCTAAGATAGAAACCTTAGATGAGATTATCAAGGTACAATGTTCTCCTTTTATAAAGACAGGTCTTGGATATATCGGAGAATCTTCTCAGACTTTAGCACCAAATTATCTAAAAGCAGCTACAGCCAGTATCCAACATTCTGCCACTCAGCAAGGGAATAAAGAATCCTCACAGGTAAAGCATGACCAGCTCAATTCAAAAAACAATAACAAGAATACCTTTCAAAGAAACACCAACCAACAGGTAAAGTCAAGTAGAAGATTTCATAATAGCAGAAATTTCTTCTTCAATGGACAATGTTTCTCATGTCACAATTTTGGTCATAAAGCTGTTCAATGTGTTGCATATAAAACCATCATGACAAGAGAAGCAATAAAGAAAAGGATGGATATTGGAACAAAGAATAATACCTATAACAACTTTTCTCCTCTTCACAATGAAGTTGAATGTGATTATTGCAATAACTTTGGCCATAAATAATCTGAATGCAGGAGCAAAGTCCAGCCAAAAGAGAATTTTCCTTCAAACACTAAAGTGTGGAAAAATAAGGAATTAAAGGTTGAAAATTGTGGCATAGCCTTATTTGCATAAGGAGAAGAAAATTAATGGTACATTGATAGTGGATGCTCAAAACACATGATAGGTGACAAAAACAAACTTCTTGCATATAGTTCTCTAGAAGAAGAAAAGAATGTTACATTTGGAAATGACACTCCTGTTGTCATTAAGGGAAAAGGATCTGTTTTTCTAAAAGAAAAGGTGAAAGCTAATGAAGTCATGTATGTGGATGGATTAAAGCATAACTTGTAAGTGTAAGTCAAATGTGTGATCAAGGAACTGAATTTGTCTTTAGTTCAAAAGAATGTGTGGTATGTGATCTTGATACAGGTAAAGCAATTATAAAAGGAAAAAGAACTCCAAACAACCTGTATGTATTGAAGAACTACAAAAAGATAAAAATGTTAACGAGTAAATAGAGTAAATCTTCGGAAAACTAGCTATTAACAGAAAGGTTGGAGCATACCGAGCTTCTCTCAAATCAACAAATCAAGCGAGACTTCGGGAGTTTGTTCTGCCAATCTTCCCAATATTCATCTACACAGTATCATAGCAGTACGCAATTCGGTAGCGAACGAGGTACGATTTACAATACAAGGACGGATCATCAAGTAAGCCTCTTGAACTCATTCATATTGACATATGTGGACCTGTGAGGAAAAATTCACCACGTGGTGAACAATACTATATCTTATTTATTGATGATTTCTCTAAAATGTGTTGGATTGGGTTGATTAAACACAAATATGAAGCATTTGAGAAATTTTAGATCTTGAAAGCACTAGTTGAAAATGAATTAGATATAAAAATCAAGTGTCTGAGATCTGATCGAGGAAGAGAATATACATCAGATGAATTCCTTGAATTTTGTGAACAACATGGCATAAAAATACAGTTTAATGTAGCTGGCACTCCACAAAAAAATGGCGGAGCAAAAAGAATGAATAGAATAATTCAACAAATGGCTAGAGCTATGCTTGATGATTCTGGAACACCTGACACATTTTTGGGAGAAGCAGCACATATAGCGGTAAATATTTTTAACAAGGCACATGTTCGTGTAAATAGTGATAAAACTCCATATGAACTATTGTATGGTAATCCTCCCACTATGAAGCATTTTAGAGTTTTTGGAAGCAAATGCTTTATCAAAAATAATGATGAAAAACTCGGCAAGTTTGAACCCAGAGCAGATGAAGGAATACTTCTTGGTTACTCCTCTACGAGTAGAGCATATAAATGTTACAATAAAAGACATCGGAAGATTGTTGAATGTATTGATGTTGTTATTGATGAGTCTCCTGCAACTCCAAAAGAAGAAAAACAAACAACAAATGAAGATGATGGTTATGTATATCCTTCTACATAAAATAGAAATGATATAGATAGTGAACCCAATGAAGAACCCAAATATGATTTATCTGAAAAAGCTCCATCCAGATATGTTCAAAAGAATCATCCAGAATCTCAAATTTCGGGAGAAAATGGATCAGGTGTACAAAAAAGAAGGACTCTTGTGGGATCTTCTAGCTATTTGGCATTTCTATCCACTATTGAACCACACAATTTCAATCAAGCTAGCAAAGATTAATGTTGGATTCAAGCCATGAATGAATAGCTTGATCAAATTGAAAATAATCACACTTGGGAATTAGTACCAAGACCTCATGACAAAAATTTCATTGGAACTAAAATGGATATTCAAAAACAAGTTAAATGAGAATGGGGATGTTATAAGAAATAAAGCTAGACTTGTTTGCAAGAGGTATGCTCAACAAGAAGGTATAGTTTGGAAAAGCATTTCTCTGTAAAAAACTAGATGAAGCCATAAGAATGTTTATTTGCTTTTTCAAACTTCCAACTGATAGTTTATCAAATGGATATTCGTACCTAACTTTTAACGTCTGATGAAGTCTAGAAGAAGGGCTTATATAGAACAACCGGAAAGGATTCATTTTGGGAAATGATGAAAAACTTGTTTGCGGACTTAAAAGGCTTTATATGGTCTCAAACAAGCTCCAAGGAAGAAAGCATCGTCAATGGTGTCCGTGCTTGACAAATATCTTCATCAACAAGGATTTTCAAAGGGGTCTGTTGATAGAAACTTATACACAAAAACTGAAAATGATAAACTATTGATTGTGGTTGTATATGTTGATGATATCATCTTTGGAAGTAGTGAAGAGTCTATGAGTCAGAAATTTGCTTTTGTTATACAGCAAGAATTTGAAATGTCTTTACTTGGGGAACTAACATTCTTTCTTGGCTTGCAAGTGCAACAAGCAACATATGGCATATTCTTATCACAAGCAAAATATCTTAAGAAAATTTTGAAGAAGTATGGCATGGAAGAGTGCAAACCTGTAAGTACACCAATGATAACCATATGTAATCTCAATTCTCATGATGATTCTCCCGCGGTGAATCAACCAGAATAAAGATCTATGATAGGAAGTCTACTTTATCTCATTGGGACTAGACCAGACATTATGCATGCAGTTGGGATTTTTGGATGATTCCAAGCTAATCCAAAAGAGTCTCACCTCAAGGCTGTCAAAATAATATTCAAATATCTACAAGGAACTCAAGACTTTGGACTATGGTATCCAAAGAATGTTGATCTATATTCACTTGCAGTCTGGGACTGGTGAGAATATTTGATGATCGGAAAAGCACTAGTGGTGGTGCATTCTACATGGGGCCCCGGTTAGTATCTTGGTTCAACAAGAAGCAAAGCTCTATTGCCTTATCTACAGCAGAAGCAGAATATGTGGCTGCCGCATCATGTTGCACTCAACTTCTCTGGATGATGCAAACCTTACAAGACATTCAAATCAAATGTCCACCTCCTATCTCCATTATGTGTGATAATACAAGTGCCATCAGTATTTCAAAGAATCCTGTTATGCATTCCCCAAGACCAAGCACATTCCTATCAAGTATCACTTCTTACGTGAACAAGTGCTTGAACAAAAGGTGAAATTGGAGTATGTTCCCTCCAAAGAACAAGTTCTTGATATATTTACTAAACATCTTCCCAGGGAAGCATTCGAATATCTCAAACAAAAGCTGGGAATTGTCTCTGTCGCTCAGAAGATCATATCTGCTTAAATTCAAAAGATTAAATTGGATACGTGGATTTCATAAAGGACAGTCACGTATTTACGCAAGTTTATATACATAAAACCGCATATGAGTTGTTGCTGGCACAATTTTCTGGGTCAACATTTTCAGAACAGTTGCGGTGTTGATGGGTATCTTAGGTGATGTTCCATTTCTCACATTTATATTTCATTCTATAATATTTTTGATGAAGATGCCTTGATGACTACCTGTTGAAAGTTTCGGGATCTGCAGAATGAGGGGAGCATTGGGGTCATGAAAAGGATGCATGGTTGACATTCTATTTATTTTTTTTTTTTAGTATGATCTCATGTAAAGACAAACTGATCATGATTGTATAATTCATATTTATAATTTGATGAAAAGGTTATGTTGAGACCTATGATGTAAATTGTTATATTCAGTCATGTAAGGACTTATTCAAATTTGTAAACCCACTTGGTTGGGTAGTTGAGTCCAAATGTGTAAACCCACTTGGTTGGGTACTTGAGTCACATATGTAAATCCACTTGGTTGGATCATTGATGTAAGTATGAGTCCTTGGTGATAGGAAAGGTCATAGATTCATGTACTTCATTGAAAAATATGTTTGGAAAAGTCTGCGGCCCGGATCTCGAAGACATGGTATTGTCAATTTCAGGGTCCTTTGATCTACCCTTTGCCTTGATGTCAAAGGGGGAGAATTTTGTTGTTGAATGTATTTCTGGTCATGGTTGCCATCAAGTCCAAAGGGGGAGATTGTTGGCAATATGATGCAATGAGTTTTCCTTGATGGCAACCTACTTGATGAAGTTGTCCTTGATGGAAACTGACTTGCTGAGTTGTCTTTGGATAGCAACCTATGTATTACAGATGTAAGAATGATGTATACGGAGAGAAAAGAGAGAATTCTAAATTAAATGTCGGAGGAAATGATAAAAATATAATATGTCACAATGTATCGCTTTTGTAAAGGCAAGGTACGTTTACAGCGGATAAGTACGTCCAAAATTCTGTGTGCCTTTAGCTCCAATTATATTTTAGGGACGTACCATGGTTCTGGCACACGGTATTGAGCGTTGTATTGTCTATTTGATTCCGTCTAAGAATACCATCGGAAGTAGTGTGGTTTTGGCTCATGGTATTGGTAAAGGATAAAACTATATAAGGAGAAGAAGATCATAGTGCTAGGTGTGCATGTGTAAGGGTTGTTGATGATAAATTTCTCTAAGGAATATCTGCATGGATGAACTCTGTTCTTAATTGATAGATCTGAATCTATGATGCACCCATGGATATAATGATGGTTCAAGATCTCTAGATCTGACGATGATGAATCTCTGATTTGATCGACTGACGAAAACATGAAGAACTGGCGCAAGTCTGCTGAAGAAAATGAATAAATCTGGGTAAGTATTATAGATCTGGTCTGTTCTACAAAATTTATTTTTACAGATCTATACGCTAGTTGGTTTCAGAAAAAGTGCGTATATACACGGATTCTCTTCATGAAAAGCGCGTATGGCAGTTAGGGTTTCTGAAGAATAAAATACACAGAAGTATATGCAGGTTGGTATGCAGGAAAGCGCGTATGTATGTGGCTTCAGTGAAGAAAAGTAGCGTATGCTATTTGAATTAATGAATGTTCAGGGTTGAGTTTGTATCTGCATATCTATTCTGAAGTCTGGTTTATTTCTGACATTCTGGTTACAGTGGTCTCATTGTTCTATTTGAAGTATTGGGCAAAGTATGTTTGTTGATGTTAAGTGAAGGGTTGTGTTGAAGTTGTTGGATCCAGTATGAAGATTGATGAAACGTGGTCAACAGTAGATCTGGGGGTTGAAGCCTTCAGTATGAAAGAAGAAGCTTTCTGTCAGTAGATGCTGGTGATTGATTTTAGGGGGTCGAAGCTCCCTTCCAGGAGAGGCTGGTAAACGAGATCAGGGGGTTGGAACTCCCTTCCAGTTGTAGCTGGAAAACAAGAGAAGGTTGCAGCCTTCTGCAGGTAGAAGCCTGCGTACTGGTATGAGTCTGCATCAGTACTATGTTGTAAAAGGTTTTCTATATAATAAAGATTGAAGACAGCGACGACAGCAGTGGTGGTTTTCTCCCGAATTGGGTTTCCACCTTAAATATTGGTGTTCATGTGTGTGATGCTTTATTCTGTTGATTACTGTTCATAAATTCTAACCTGATACATAACTGATAAATCTATTTATAAGACTGCTTCTGAGAATTTCTCTAAATCTGGAAAGTTAAATCAGTATACGCTAGTTTCCTTCTGCATTTCCGCGTGCATACGCTAGTTCCGTTCATAAAAACCGCGTATGGAAATCTGCTCAAAGAAAAAGTTGAATTTGTATTATAAGCTCTAAATACTGATTCACCCCCCCTCTCAGTATTTTTCCCAACAATTGGTATCAAAGCAGGTCCTTCTAAAAACTCTTAGCCGCTAGAAGGAAGAGCAATCAAGATGAGAAATCAAGAAGGAACAGCATCTATTAGGCCTCCGCTCTTTAACGGAAACAATTTAATCTTCTGGAAAACAAGGATGAGATCCTATCTTCAGTCTCTGGGAGCATATGTATGGGCTATGGTTGAAGGCGGATATCAATATCCAGCCGCAACACCAACAAATCCAACGGAAAGAAAGAATTATGAAACAAATGCAAAGGCGGTCAATTCTCTATTGGGAAGTCTAACTGAATCAGAATTTGTCAAAGTCATGCAGCTGGATACAAAAAAAGCAATATCGGACAAAATCATTCTAAGTTATGAAGGTGATGCAAAGGTGAAAGGTGTTAAACTCCAAACTCTCATAATTCAATATGAGAATCTAAAAATGCATAATGAGGAGAGCATTGCCAATTTCTTTTTACGTCTTGATGATATTGTAAATCATATGAGAAATCTAGGAGAAACAATAATTGAATCTACTTGGGTTGAGAAAGTTTTAAGATCACTAACGGCAAAATTTGAGTCAAAAGTTTATGCTCTTGAAGAAAAGCAGGATCTTCAAAATCTTACCGTAGTGAAACTTCATGGCATACTAACTACATGTGAAATGAGAAGAGGAGGACCATCTAAAGTCAAAGAAGTCGTCTTTAGGGCTTCTAAAAAAGGAAAATAAGTACAAGAGACAAGAGGATCAGGGTATATCTCAGAAGAAGATGAGGTAAATTTTGTAAAGAAACTCCAACTTCGCACAGGACGGTTCAGAGGTAAGCTTCCTTTCAAATGTTTTGATTGTGGAAGAGTTGGTCATTATGTTGCTAAGTGTCCTTACAAAGAAACACATGGAAAAGAGAAGGAAGTAGAGGGAATGAATAAGAATCGGTTTAGCACTAGAAAAAGTTACTGTACTTTATGAAGACAGTGATGGGTTATCTGATAGTGAGGAAGAATGTGAACAAGATCTTAGACTTCTCATGGCATTTTAAAAAGAATCTAGAGAAGAAAAAGATACTTTTATGGATGCTTTAGAGGACAATGATTTTCTTGATGAATTCAATCAACTCAAAATATGCTTAGAAGAAAGTAAAATATCCATAGAAACTCTAAAAAATCAGCTTGAAGAAAAGGAGAAACACAATGAGAAATTAGAATGTGAAATAGTAAGTCTAAGAAAATAAATTGAGAACGTGAAGACTTTAAATCTTAGATTTGCTAAAGGATCTGAAACCTTAGATGAGATTATCAAGGTACAACGTTCTCCTTTTATAAAGACAGGTCTTGGATATATCAGAGAATCTTCTCATACTTCAGCACCAAATTATCTAAAAGCAGCTACAGCCAGTATCCAACATTCTGTCACTCAGCAAGGAAATAAAGAATTTTCACAGGTAAAGCATGACCAGCTCAATTCAAATAACACTAACAAGAATACCTTTCAAAGAAACACCAACCAACAGGTAAATTCAAGTAGAAGATTTCATAATAGTAGAAATTTCTTCTTCAATGGACAATGTTTCTCATGTCACAATTTTGGTCATAAATATGTTCAATGTGTTGCATATAAAACCATCATGACAAGAGAAGCAAGAAAGAAAAGGATGGATATTGGAACAAAGAAGAATACCTATAACAACTTTTCTCCTCTTCAAAATGAATTTGAATGTGCTTATTGCAATAACTTTGGCCATGAAGAATCTGAATGCAGGAGCAAAGTCCAGCCAAAAGAGCAAGTTCCTTCAAGCTCCAAAGTGTGGAAAAAGAAGGAATTACAGGTTGAAAATCGTGGCATAGCTTTATTTGCAGAAGGTGAAAAAAATCAATGGTATATTGATAGTGGATGCTCAAAACACATGACAAGTGAAAAAAACAAACTTCTTGCATATAGTGCTCTAGAAAAAGAAAAGAATGTTACATTTGGAAATGATACTCCTACTGTCATTAAGGGAAAAGGGTCTGTTTTTCTAAAAGAAAAGGTGAAAGCTAATAATGTCATGTATGTGGATGGATTAAAGCATAACCTATTAAGTGTAAGTCAAATGTGTGATCAAGGAATTGAAGTTGTCTTTAGTTCAAAAGAATGTCTGGTACGTGATCTTGATACAGGTAAAACAATTATAAAAGGAAAAATAACTCCAAGAAACCTGTATGTATTGAAGAACTGCAAAGAAAAATGTTACTTGAGTAAATCTTCAGAAAACTGGCTATGGCATAGAAGTTTGGGGCATTTGAGCTTCTCTCAAATCAACAAATCAAGCAGACTTAAAGTTGTTCGTGATCTTCCCAATATTACTCTACCTGAAAGTATGATATGCAAATCTTGCCAATTCAGTGAGAAAACTAGAGTGAAATTTAATGCCAAGGAAGGATCATCAAGTAAGTCTCTTGAACTCATTCATACTGACATATGTGGGCCTGTGAGGAAAAAGTCACCACGTGGTGAACAATACTATATCTTATTTATTGATGATTTCTCTAGAATGTGTTGGATTGGGTTGATTAAACACAAAGATGAAGCATTTGAGAAATTTCAGATCTTCAAAGCACTATTTGAAAATGAATTAGATCTAAAAATCAAGTGTCTTAGATCTGATCGAGGAGGAGAATATACATCAGATGAATTCCTTGAATTTTGTGAACAACATGGCATAAAAAGACAATTTTCTGTAGCTGGCACTCCACAACAAAATGGCGTAGCAGAAAGAATGAATAGAATAGTTCAACAAATGGCTAGAGCTATGCTTGATGATTCCAAAACACCTGACACATTTTGGGGAGAAGCAGCACATACAGCGGTAAATATTCTTAACAAGGCACATGTTCGTGTAAATAGTGATAAAACTCCATATGAACTCTGGTATGGTAATCCTCCCACTGTAAAGCATTTTAGAGTTTTTGGAAGCAAATGTTTTATCAAAAATAATGATGAAAAACTTGGCAAGTTTGAACCCAGAGCAGATGAAGGAATACTTCTTGGTTACTCCTCTAGGAGTAGAGCATATAAATGTTACAATAAAAGACTTCGGGAGATTGTTGAATGTATTGATGTTGTTATTAATGAGTCTCCTGCAGCTCCAAAAGAAGAAAAACAAACAACAGATGAAGACGATGATGACGTATATCCTTCTACATCAAATAGAAATGATATAGACAGTGAACCCAATGAAGAACCCGAAGATGATTTATCTGAAAAAGCTCCATCCAGATATGTTCAAAAGAATCATCCAGAATCTCAAATTTTGGGAGAAAATGGATCAGGTGTACAAACAAGAAGGACTCTTGTGGGATCTTCTAGCTATCTGGAATTTCTATCCACTATTGAACCACAAAATGTCAATCAAGCCACCAAAGATGAATGTTGGATTCAATACATGAATGAAGAGCTTGATCAAATTGAAAAGAATCACACTTGGGAATTAGTACCAAGACCTCATGACAAAAATGTCATTGGAACTAAATGGATATTCAAAAATAAGTTAAATGAGAATGGGGATGTTATAAGAAATAAATCTAGACTTGTTTGCAAGGGGTATGCTCAACAAGAAGGTATAGACTTTGAAGAAACTTTTGCTCATGTAGCTAGACTTGAAGCCATAAGAATGTTTCTTGCTTTTTCAAGCTTCCAACAAATCAAAGTTTATCAAATGGATGTTAAATCTACTTTTCTCAATGGTGATCTAGAAGAAGAAGTTTATATAGAACAACGAGAAGGATTCATTTTTGGAAATGATGAAAAACTTGTTTGTAGACTTAAAAAGGCTCTATATGGTCTCAAACAAGCTCCAAGGGCATGGTATTATCATCTTGACAAATATCTTCATCAACAAGGATTTTCAAAGGGGTCTGCTGATAGCAACTTATACACAAAAACTGAAAATGATAAACTATTGATTGTGGTTGTATATGTTGATGATATCATCTTTGGAAGTAATGAAGAGTCTATGAGTCAGAAATTTTCTTCTATTATGCAGCAAGAATTTGAAATGTCTTTACTTGGGGAACTAACATTCTTTCTTGGCTTGCAAGTGCAACAAGCAACAGATGGCATATTCTTGTCACAAGAAAAATATCTTAAGAAAATTTTGAAGAAGTATGGCATGGAAGAGTGAAAACCTGTAAGTACACCAATGATAACCGGATGTAATATCAGTTCTCATGATGATTCTCCCGCGGTGAATCAACCAGAATACAGATCTATGATAGGAATTCTACTTTATCTCACTGGGACTAGACCAGACATTATCCATGTAGTTGGTATTTTTGGACAATTCCAAGCTAATGCAAAAGAGTCTCACCTCCAGGCTGTCAAAAGAATATTCAAATATCTACGAGGAACTTAAGACTTTGGACTATGGTATCCAAAGAATGCTGATCTGACTCTTCATGATTACACTGATGCAGATTGGGTTGGAAATGTTGATGATTGGAAAAGCACTAGTGGTGGTGCATTCTATATGGGGTCTCTGTTAGTATCTTGGTTATGTAAGAAGCAAAGCTCTATTGCCTTATCTACAGCAGAGGCAGAATATGTGGCTTCCGCATCATGTTGCACTCAACTTCTTTGGATGATGCAAACCTTACAAGACATTCAAATCAAATGTTCACCTCCTATCTCCATTATGTGTGATAGTACAAGTGCCATCAGCATCTCAAAGAATCTTGCTATGCATTCCAAGACCAAGCACATTTCCATCAAGTATCACTTTTATGTGAACAAGTGCTTGAACAAAAGGTGAAGTTGGAGTATGTTCCCTCCAAAGAACAAGTTGCTGATATATTTACCAAAACTTTACCAAGGGAAGCGTTCGAATATCTCAGATAGAAGCTGGGAGTTGTCTCTGCCTCTCAGAAGATCAGATCTGCTTAAATTTAGAAGATTAAATTGGATACGCGGATTTCCTGAAGGACAGTCGCATATATACGCGAGTTTATACACAGAAAATTGCGTTTGAGTGTTTGCTGACAAAATTTTTCTGGGTCAACATTCTTCAGCACAGTTGTAGTGTTGTTGGGTCTCTTTGGTGATGTTCCAGCTCTCATATTTTTGTTTCATTCTTTAATACTTCTGATGAAGATGCTTTGATGATTTGTTGTTGAAGGTGTTCAGGATGCACAGGCTAAGGGGGAGCATTGGTCATGTGAAAAGGATGCATGGTTGGCATTCTATTTATTTGTTGTAGTATGATCTCATGCTTGAGAATATTTGATCTTGATTGTATAAGTCATCTCTATAATTTTATGAAAAAGGTCATGTTAAGACCTATGATGTAAAATTGTAATATTCAGTCATGTAAGGACTTGTTCAAATTTGTAAACCCACTTGGTTGGGTACTTGAGTCACATATGTAAATCCACTTGGTTGGATCATTGATGTAATTATGAGTCCTTGGTGATAGGAAAGGTCATAGAGTCATGTACTTCATTGAGAATTTATGTTTGAAGATGCAGCAGGATCTCAGGGGGAGCATGGTATTGTCGGTACAAAGGATCTTGATCTACCCTTTGCCCTTGATATCAAAGGGGGAGAATGTTGTTGCTGAATTTATCTCTGGTCATGCTTGCCATCAAGTCCGAAGCAGGAGATTGTTGGCAATATGATGCAATGAGTTGTCCTTGATGGAAACCTACTTGATGAAGTGTCCTTGATGGAAAATGACTTACTGAAGTTTTCTTTGGATAGCAGCCTATGTATTACAGATGTAGGAAAGATGTATCTATAGAGAAAATAATTCCAGTAAATGTTGGAGAAATGATAAATATAATATGTCACAATGTATACACGATTTTTTAAAGGCCAAGTCGTGTATACACGCGGATAAGTACGTCCCAAGTCGTGTATGCCCCTTTTTGCTCCAAAATTATAATACCAAGGGGCATTACCATGGTTTTGGCACACAGTATTGAGTGTTGTATGGTTTATTTGATTCCGTCCAAGAATACCATCGGAGGTTAAGTTGTTTTGACTCATGGTATTGATAAAGGATAAATCTATTTAAGGAGAAGAAGATCATAGTGCAAGGCGTGCATGTGTAAGGGTTGTTGATGAATAAATTTCTCTAAGGAATATATGCATGGATGAACTTTGTTCTTAATTGATAGATCTAAATCTATGATGCACCCATGGATATAATGATGGTTCAAGATCTCTA
The DNA here is from genome assembly GCA_034641835.2 of Pinus albicaulis. Lineage (NCBI taxonomy): Eukaryota > Viridiplantae > Streptophyta > Pinopsida > Pinales > Pinaceae > Pinus > Pinus albicaulis. The sequence continues at coordinate 120,204 of JAXQQM020069911.1, forward strand.
GATCTGACGATGATGAATCTCTGGTTTGATCGACTGACAAAATCATGAAGAACTGGCGCAAGTCTACTGAAGAAAATGAATAATTCTGGGTAAGTTTTATAGATCTGTTCTGTTCTACAAAATTTATTTTTACAGATATATACGCTAGTTGGTTTCATAAAAAGCGCGTATATACGCAGGTTCTCTTCATGAAAAGCGTGTATGGCAGTTAGGGTTTCTAAAAAATAAAATACACAGAAGTATACGCGGGTTGGTAAGCAGGAAAGCGCGTATGTATGCGGCTTCAGTAAAGAAAAGTAGCGTATGCTATTTGAATTAATGAATGTTCAGGGTTGAGTTTGTATCTTCATATCTATTCTAAAGTCTGGTTTATTTCTGACATTCTGGTTACAGTGGTCTCACTGTTCTGTTTGAAGTATTGGGAAAAGTATGTTTGTTGATGTTAAGTGAAGGGTTGTGTTGAAGCTGTTGGATCCAGTATGAAAATTGATGAAACGTGGTCAGTAGTAGATCTGGGGGTTGAAGCCTTCAGTATGAAAGAAGAAGCTTTGTGTCAATAGATGCTGGTGATTGATTTCACGGGGTCGAAGCTCCCTTCCAGGAGAGGTTGGTAAACGAGATCAGGGGGTTGGAGCTCCCTTCCAGTTGTAGCTGGAAAACGAGAGAAAGTTGCAGCCTTTTTCAGGTAGAAGCCTGCGTACTGGTATGAGTCTGCATCAGTACTATGTTGTAAAAGTTTTTCTATATACTAAAGATTGAAAATAGAGACGACAACAGCGGTGGTTTTCTCTCGAATTGGGTTTCCACCTTAAATTTTGGTGTTCATGTGTGTGATGATTTATTCTTTTGATTACTTCTCATAACCTGATACATAACTGATATATCTGTTTATAAGATTTCTTCTGAGAATTTTCTCTAAATCTGGAAATTTAAATCAGTATACGCTATTTTCCTTCTGCATTTCCGCGTGCATACGCTAGTTCTGTTCATAAAAACCGCGTATGGAAATCTGCTCAAAGAAAAAGTTGAATTTGTATTATAAGCTCTAAATACTGATTCACCCCCCCTCTCAGTATTTTTCCCAACAATTGGTATCAGATCAGGTCCTTCTGAAAAAGCTTAGCCGCTAGAAGGAAGATCAATCAAGATGAGAAATCAAGAAGGAACAACATCTATCAAGCCTCCGCTCTTCAATGGACACAATTTAATCTTCTGGAAAACAAGGATGAGATCCTATCTTCAGTATCTGGGAGCAGATGTATGGGCTATGGTTGAAGGAGGTTATCAATATCCAGCTGCAACACCAACAGATCCAACGGAAAGAAAGAATTATGAAATAAATGCAAAGGCGGTCAATGCTCTATTGGGAAGTCTAACTGAATCAGAATTTGTCAAATTCATGCAGCTGGATACAGAAAAGGCAATATGGGACAAAATCATTCTAAGTTATGAAGGTGATGCAAAGGTAAAAAGTGCTAAACTCCAAACTCTCATAATTCAATATGAGAATCTAAAAATGCATAATGAGGAGAGCATTGCCAATTTCTTTTTACGTCTTGATGATATTGTAAATCGTATGAGAAATTTGGGAGAAACAATAACCGAATCTAATTTGGTTGAGAAATTTTTAAGATCACTAACGACAAAATTTGAGTCAAAAGTTTCTGCTCTTGAAGAAAAGCAGGATCTTCAAAATCTTACTGTGGTGCAACTTCATGGCATACTAACTGCATGTGAAATGAGAAGAGGAGGACCATCTGAAGTCAAAGAAGCTGTCTTTAGAGCTTCTACAAAAGGGAAATAAGTACAAGAGACAGAAGGATCAGGGTATATCTCAGAAGAAGATGAGGTAAATTTTGTAAAGAAACTCCAACTTGGCATAGGACGGTTCAGAGGTAAGCTTCCTTTCAAATGCTTCGCTTGTGGAAGAGTTGGTCATTATGCTGCTAGTCCTCACAAAGAAACACATGAAAAAGGAAAGGAAGTAGCAAAAAGGAATAAGAATCGGTTTAGCACTAGAAAAAATTACTATACTCATGAAGACAGTGATGGCTTATCAGAAAGTGAGGAAGAATGTGAACAAGATCTTAGACTTCTCATGGCATTTGAAAAAGAATCTAGAGAAGAAAAATATACTTCTATGGATGCTTTAGATGACAATGATTTTCTTGATGAATTCAATCAACTCAAAATATGCTTAGAAGAAAGTAAAATACGCTTAGAAGAAAGTAAAATATCCATAGAAAATCTGAAAAATCAGCTTGAAGAAAAGGAGAAACACAATGAGAAATTAGAATGTGAAATAGTAAGTCTAAGAAAAGAAATTGAGAAAGTGAAGACTTTGAATCTTAGATTTGCTAAAAGATCTGAAACCTTAGATGAGATTATCAAGGTACAACGTTCTCCTTTTATAAAGACATGTCTTGGATATATCGGAGAATCTTCTCAGACTTCAGCACCAAATTATCTAAAAGCAGCTACAGCCAGTATACAACATTCTGCCACTCAGCAAGGGAATAAAGAATCTTCACAGGTAAAGCATGACCATCTCAATTCAAAGAACACTAACAAGAATACCTTTCAAAGAAACACCAACCAACAGGTAAATTCAAGTAGAATATTTCATGATCGCAGAAATTTCTTCTTCAATGGAAAATGTTTCTCATGTCACAATTTTGGTCATAAAGCTGTTCAATGTGTTGCATATAAAACCATCATGACAAGAGAAGCAAGAAAGAAAAGGATGGATATTGGAACAAAGAAGAATACCTATAACAAATTTTCTCCTCTTCAAAATGAATTTGAATGTGCTTATTGCAATAACTTTGGCCATAAAGAATCTGAATGCAGGAGCAAAGTCCAGCCAAAAGAGCATTTTCCTTCAAACACCAAAGTGTGGAAAAAGAAGGAATTACAGGTTGAAAATTGTGGCATAGCTTTATTTGCAGAAGGTGAATAAAATCAATGGTATATTGATAGTGGATGCTCAAAACACATGACAGGTGACAAAAACAAACTTCTTGCATATAGTGCTCTAGAAAAAGAAAATAATGTTACATTTGGAAATGATACTCCTGCTGTCATTAAGGGAAAAGGGTATGTTTTTCTAAAAGAAAAGGTGAAAGCTAATAATGTCATGTATGTGGATGGATTAAATCATAACCTGTTAAGTGTAAGTCAAATGTGTGATCAAGGAACTAAAGTTGTCTTTAGTTCAAAAGAATGTGTGGTATGTGATCTTGATACAGGTAAAACAATTATAAAAGGAAACATAACTCCAAGCAACCTGTATGTATTGAAGAACTGCAAAGAACAATGTTACTTGAGTAAATCTTCAGAAAAATGGCTATGGCATAGAAGGTTGGGGCATCTGAGCTTCTCTCAAATCAACAAATCAAGCAGACTTAAAGTTGTTCGTGATCTTCCCAATATTACTCTACTTGAAAGTATCATATGCAAATCTTGCCAATTCGGTAAGAAAACCGGAGTGCAATTTAATGCCAAGGAAGGATCATCGAGTAAGCCTATTGAACTCATTCATACTGACATATGTGGACTTGTGAGGAAAAATTCACCACGTGGTGAACAATACTATATCTTATTTATTGATGATTTCTCTAGAATGTGTTGGATTGGGTTGATTAAACACAAAGATGAAGCATTTGAGAAATTTCAGATCTTCAAAGTACTGGTTGAAAATGAATTAGATCTAAAAATCAAGTGTCTTATATCTGATCAAGGAGGAGAATATACATCAGATGAATTCCTTGAATTTTGTGAACAACATGGCATAAAAAGACAGTTTTCTGTAGCTGGCACTCCACGACAAAATGGCGTAGCAGAAAGAATGAATAGAACAGTTCAACAAATGGCTAGAGCTATGCTTGATGATTTCGGAACACCTGACACATTCTGGGGAGAATCAACACATACAACGGTAAATATGCTTAACAAGGCACATGTTCATGTAAATAGTGATAAAACTCCATATGAACTCTGGTATGGTAATCCTCCCACCGCAAAGCATTTTAGAGTTTTTGGAAGCAAATGTTTTATCAAAAATAATGATGAAAAACTTGGCAAGTTTGAACCCAGAGCAGATGAAGGAATACTTATTGGTTACTCCTCTAGGAGTAGAGCATATAAATGGTACAATAAAAGACTTCGGAAGATTGTTGAATGTATTGATGTTGTTATTGATGAGTCTCCTGCAGCTCCAAAAGAAGAAAAACAAACAACAAATGAAGACGATGATTACATATATCCTTCTACATCAAATAGAAATGATATAGACAATGAACCCATTGAAGAATCCGAAGATGATTTATCTGAAAAAGCTCCATCCAGATATGTTCAAAAGAATCATCCAGAATCTCAAATTTTGGGAGAAAAGGGATCAGGTGTACAAAAAAGAAGGACTCTTGTGGGATCTTCTAGCTATCTGGCATTTCTATCCACTATTGAACCACACAATGTCAATCAAGCTAGCAAAGATGAATTTTGGATTCAAGCCATGAATGAAGAGCTTGATCAAATTGAAAAGAATCACACTTGGGAATTAGTACCAAGACCTCATGACAAAAATGTCATTGGAACCAAATGGATATTCAAAAACAAGTTAAATGAGAATGGGAATGTTATCAGAAATAAAGCTAGACTTGTTTGCAAGGGGTATGCTCAACAAGAAGGTATATACTTTGAAGAAAATTTTTCTCCATTAGCTAGACTTGAAGCCATAAGAATGTTTCTTGCTTTTTCAAGCTTCCAGAAAATCAAAGTTTATCAAATGGATGTTAAATCTGCTTTTCTCAATGGTGATCTAGAAGAAGAAGTTTATATAGAAGAACTAGAAGGATTCATTTTGGGAAATGATGAAAAACTTGTTTGTAGACTTAAAAAGGATCTATATGGTCTCAAACAAGCTCCAAGGGAATGGTATTATCGTCTTCACAAATATCTTCATCAACAGGGATTTTCAAAGGGGTCCGCTGATAGAAATTTATACACAAAAACTGAAAAATGATAAACTATTGATTGTGGTTGTATATGTTGATGATATCATTTTTGGAAGTAATGAAGAATCTATGAGTTAGAAATTTTCTTCTGTGATGCAGCAATAATTTGAAATTTCTTTACTTGGGGAACTAACATTTTTCTTGGCTTTCAAGTACAACAAGCAACAGATGGCATATTCTTATCACAAGCAAAATATCTTAAGCAAATTCTGAAAAATTATGGCATGGAAGAATGCAAACCTATAAGTACACCAATGATAACCGGATGTAATCTCAATTCACATGATGATTCTCCCATGGTGAATCAACCAGAATACATATCTATGATAGGAAGTCTACTTTGTCTCACTGGGACTAGACCAGACATTATGCATGCAGTTGGGATTGTTGGACAATTCCAAGCTAATCCAAAAGAGTCTCACCTTCAGGCTGTCAAAAGAATATTCAAATATCTACAAGGAACTCAAGACTTTGGATTATGGTATCCAAAGAATGTTGATCTCACTTTTCATGCTTACATTGATGTAGATTGGGTTGGAAATGTTGATGATCGAAAAAGCACTAGTGGTGGTGCATTCTATATGGGGCCCTGGTTAGTATCTTGGTTCAGCAAGAAGCAAAGCTCTATTGCCTTATCTACAGCAAAAGTAGAATATGTGGCTACCGCATCATGTTGCACTCAACTTCTTTGGATGATGCAAACCTTACAAGACATTCAAATCAAATGTTCACCTCCTATCTCCATTATGTGTGATAATACAAGTGCCATCAGTATCTCAAAGAATCCTGTTATGCATTCCAAGACCAAGCGCATTCCCATCAAGTATCACTTCTTACGTGAACAAGTGCTTGAAAAAAAGGTGAAGTTGGAGTATGTTCCCTCCAAAGAACAAGTTGCTAATATATTTACCAAACCTTTACCCAGGGAAGCGTTCGAATATCTCAGACAGAAGCTGGGAGTAGTCTCTGCCATGCAGAAGATCAGATCTACTTGAATTCAGAAGATTAAATTGGATACGCGGATTTCTTGAAGGACAGTTGCATATATACGCGAGTTTATTCACAGAAAACCGCGTATGAGTGTTTGCTGACAAATTTTTTCTAGGTCAGCATTCTTCAGCACAGCTGCAGTGCTGTTGGGTCTCTCTGGTGATGTTCCAGCTCTCATATTTCTGTTTCATTCTCTAATACTTTTGATGAAGATGCCCTTTACGATTTGTCAAGGAAAGGTTCGTGATGCACGTTTCAAGGGGGAGCTTTGGTCATGCTAGCAAGGATGTATTGTTGGCATTCTTTAACTATTTTTCCGTGGTCCGAGCTCACGTGCTTGAGATTATTTTATTTGATGTTAGTCATGTTAAGACCTATGATGTAAAATTGTAATATCTTACCATGTAAGGACTGTTTAATTTTAAACCACTTGGTTACAGTTGAGTTGAATATAAATCCACCGGGTTGATAATTGATGTAAGTATGAGTCCTTAGTGATAGGATGAGTTATAGAGTCATGTATCTATTGAAAAATATGTTTTGAAATTCAGCATAAACTTATGGGAGCATGGTACCTTCAAGACACATCGTATCTATTGATCCGCCTTTGCCTCATGTCAAAGGGGAGAGTATTATGTATTATGGTGTTTTGAATAATGGTGATGTCAACATCAAACACCATCATGGCTTCATCAAGTCCAGTGGGGAGATTGTTGGTGTTTGCATGCAATGTGTTGTCCTTGATGGAAACCTACTCGATGAAGTTGTCCTTCATGGAACTCAATTTGAAGAGTTGTTCTTGATAGCAAATCATTTGTTAATGATGTAAATCATGTATCTGCTTAAGGTCATAAGGTATCAAAGAAATAAATTCCAAAAGAAGGGGTTAGAGTAATGATGAATAAGATATGTCACAAAGCATACGCGGGTTTGTAAAGGCAAAGTAGCAGGCATGCATAAAGTATGTACCAAGCAGCTATTTCATTGTTTCAAATTTATAAAAACTGTGGGACATGACCATGGCCTGCAGGCTGAGCTACTGGATTATCTATTTGATCCCATCCAAGGAATACCATCAATGTCATGGTTTTGACTCATGGTATTGATAAATACAAACTATATAAGGAGAAGAGGATCATAGTGCAAGGTGCATTTGTAAGGGTTGTTGATGAATAAATTTCTCTATGAATATCCGCATGGATGAACTCCCTGCTCTTAATTGAGGATATGAATCTATGATGCACCCATGGATATGATGATGGTTCAAGGTCTCTCAGATCTAAGATGATGAATCTCTAGTTTGATTTCATCAAGAAATGATGAAGAATCAAGCAGCTCGTTGATGATAATGAAGAAATCTGGGGTAAGTTTATAGACCTATGAGACATAAAAAGTCTACCATTCATACATCTATGTTTAGGTTATCTTGGTAAAAGCGCTTGTATACACTAGTTCTTAATAAAAAAGGTTAGCTGAAGTTAGGGTTTCTCCAAACTTATTTACAAGATATTACTTCGTATTTCCTGCTTTCCGTCGTATCAATGAAGTCTTCTTGAAGTTCAAGTTGATCAATATGGAGGATGCTCGCTGATTTGATAATGACAAATCAATCACCGATTGAGAAAACATTATGAAGGATGAGTGACTAGGCCCAACACTTAATACTAGATTGTTCCAATTGCTTCATCCAATATGAGCCCAACAAATTTCAAAAGAAAGCATACGTTAGTTGGTGAAAATAAAGCGTTGTGGTGTATACGTGAACCGTGAAGAAAAGTTTCGTATTACCAAGAATATATAAAAAAAACTAGCATGCATCACATATGCAAAGTTGGTGTGAAGAAAGACGTTATATACACGGGTTACATAAAGAAAAACAACATATGGTATCCCTGAATTAATGATCAAGCTCAAGGTTGAATATGTATCCGATTATCTACTCGACTCGTTATTTCCCTCGATATTCCGGTTATGGTTTTAACGTTCCGATTGACCCTTGGGCAAAAGTATATTGTCAATGTTAAGGGGTTGTGTTGAAGTCATGAGATCCGTGATGAAAATTGATGAAAAGTGGTCCAGCGGGTCCTAGGGTCAAGCCTTTGGGGCATGGAAGTAGAAGCTTTTAGCCGCAGAATCGGTGTTGAACCGGGGGGTCGAAGCCCTCTCAGAGAGGTCGGGTAAATCCAGATCGGGGGTTGGAGCTCCTTCCGCCTGCGGGCACCGGGAAAACGAGAGGCTGCTGCAGTGCCTTTCCGTAGGTAGAAGCTCAAGCGTACTGCATAAGTCCGCACCGCACAATGTTGTAAAAGGTTTTCATATAATAAAGATTGAAGATAGAGACGACAACAAATGTGGTTTTCTTTCATGAATTGCTTCCACCTTAAATATTGGTGTTCATGTGTGTGATGCTTTTATACCGTTGATTACTAATTATGAAATTCTAATTATATAGCCTCATTCATAACCGATAAATCATTAAAATATTGTTCCCGAGAAATTATATAAATCAGTTAAAAATCAAGATACGTTTAAGCCTTCTTCTATATGTCCGCGTGGGGATACGCTAGCTTAGTTCATAAAAAATCGCGTATGGAAATTGTTCAAAGAAAAGGTTGAATTTATTTTATAAACTCTAAATAATAATTCACCCCTCCCCCCTCTCGCGCATTTTTCCCAACAATGCAAGGCTAGGTCATTTTGGAAGTTCAATTATCCCAATCCATCATTGTATCTGTCCGTGCATCATTATTTCAGATCAAATCCTCAACTATATTCTTACAATGCAAATATAATTCAGATTGAAGTATTGATAAAAAATTTACACATGCACACTTAGCACTTTGATATTCACTTCCTTATATATTTAGAGCCTTAGCCAATACCATGAGCCAAAACCATACTAATTTCATTGGTAACTTTGGATGGGATCAAATATTGTTACTATTCTCAATATTGTGGGATAATACCATGGTTAAGACCCTTGGTATCAATAAAATAGTGTGCCAACATGTACGTGACTTGTTTTCATTACAATGCAAAGCATGATCTACCATCTAACTCGCGTATATTTTCCAAATATTCAATTTCATAAAATTCTCGTCTTCTTAATTACAAAACTGCTCTATCATTCTCATTCTCATTTCATCACTTTGTCACCTCTAAATTGATCTCGTGAACTCTATCTAGTTGCCATATACTTGTTCTATCACAAGTGGGTTGCCATCAAGGACAACACTGCGTAACCTATAAGGTTGAAACCACCAAAACTAGAGTGAAAAAAGAGCAAAAGGGATTTTTTTGTAGTTGTGATAGAAAATACATTAAGGGTCATAAGTGTGTCGAGAAGAAATTATTTTACATCGATTGTGAAGAGGAGGAAGAAAAAGAACTAGAAATAAAAGAAGAGATATGCATATCAAAGACTAAACCTAAAGAAAGAAGAAATTAATATGACTATATCTTATAATGCATTGGAAAATTTTACCACTTCTAAACTCTTTAAAGATATGTTATTTATCAAAGAAAAATTTAATAATTTTGATCAATTATTGTAGTACCACCATTTTATTCATTGTAAGATAGCCAACAAATTGAGTTTCTTTCATATCCAACACCAGAGTGTCATGATGGTTGAAAAAAAATGGAAAGAACTATAAATTTCTTAGGGAAGTGTCATAATATCAATCTAACCATAAATATGTATTGAATAGTCCAATGCTTTCCTATCCCTACTTTAGTGGTGTTGACTTGTATTAGGGAGTCTAATGGTTACAATATTTTGGGATGATGGATTTTAATTTTCAAGAAATTTTCTTGAAATCTTCATGTAAGTTTATGAAATTGAATTAAGGGGCGTCACAGGGAAACAAGGGAAGATAACTGGCCGACGGCATGATAAAGATTTTGAGAAATAACAACGTCGCATAATTGCACAATTATGCTCACTATATGTTCAAACATTGAAATCATCTATTTCTCCAGATCTCCAAAGAGTATTTGGACAAATATTCCAAAGTATTTGAGGCCTCAAAGGACTCCCACCTATTCGTGATCATGATCATGCTATTCAATTCATTCCAAGAAACGTTTCCTAAACATCCGACTCCATAAATATCCCTATGCCCAAAAGAGTGAAATTGAACATATGGCTGCGTAAATGCTGTAGGAAGGTATAATTCAACCTAGCCAAAGTTATTTCTCTGCTTCTAGCATTATTGTTACAATATCAAGGATGGATCATGGTGTATGTCCGGATTATAGGGAGTTTCAAAAAGTTCACTATTATAGATGAATTTCTCATTCCTATCATTGATTAATTGTAAGATGAATTACATGGAGAAATTTACTTCACCAAGATGAATCTGCTCGTGGATATTATCAAATTAGAATGAAGACCGAAGATATTTTGAAGAAGCATATATGGGAAACATTCAACTCATTAAGGTCACCATGAATTTTTGGTAATGCCTTTTTCGCCCGCCTAATGCACCTTCCGGCTTGCCATTCCATTTTCAAACCCTTCAAAAATTTGTGCCTACTATTTTTTTGATGATATACTATGTTGAAATTTGCAACAAGAAACAATGAAATTGGCATCCAGAAACAACATCCAAAAGAATACCATGGAGGATTTTGGATTAATTATTTCTTAATTAAATTGAAAGAATATGTCCAATTTATTTATCACTTAAATAAATTGGACAATAAATTGTAATCTTATCTCATAATCACTCCGTAATAGTTAAATGAGTGTGATAGACTCACTATCATGAAATTCGAGTTGATGGTGGTTGTGAGAAATGTAGATTCCATTCTATTTGTTTTAGAGTCCAAGTTATAGTTAGTGTATTAGTTTAATGCACGAGAAATCAATTAACTCAATTAAGTGAGTTAAATTCATTCTAGCTAGTTGTAAATCGACACAGTACCTGAGAGGTCAAGTGAATTAACGATTAATTCATGCAATTATATTTCAAGTGAATATGATTTATTATTAATAGCCGCATGCATGTCACTGATGAAGACCCATTTGAGACAGAGGTTAAAGGGATGTTAACTATCGCCTGTATTATTAGCAAACTTACTATTATGCATAATGATCCAGCATGATTTATTGAGGTAAGGCAGTAGAATCACTAATCTCTTTAGGCCGGGGCGAGGGTTTCTTTCTTGTAGATTAGTGAGTAATGTTTTTTCCCGTGATTAGCTCTTGGTTCATGAGCTATCACCCTTCCCTTAGCTATTGTTTCAGAGATTTCCCACGAGCATCACATAGCTTTGGAAGGATGAAATTCCTAAAGAATAGGTGATGCATCTATAGGAATTTGACAAGGCAGAAGGCTTCGAGAAGAGGATGAATTGGCTAAGTGTTGGTTGATTTTGTCCGGATCAAAGGTGGAGACAATGGGTAGAGTGCAACAGACTCTTGTGAGAAGAGTGCATTAATATTTCATGATTTCTTGGTTCATTATACAATAGAGATAGAGGGGTTTTGAGTAGCAAGATTTCCTCAGAAAATATCCGTGTTGTATGATTGATTTTCTTCTTTCTCTTGATTGGTGTGATTGTGTGATCGTGTTTATTTTCCGCAAATTAATTATGTAATAATCTTTATCTTGCTCTAGTATATTTCATGATCAGATTGAATCCATTGGTATACATATTGTTTTTATAATTTCACATGGTATCAGAGCGCCAAGCATCAAAATAGTGGAGAAAATTGAATTTGTGTTGAACAATATTCAAATCATAGACATCTTCTTTGAGGTGACAAGCAACCAAGATGGATTTCAATGGATTAAGTTTGGAATATGCACTCGAGGGTAGTTCTAATATATTTTATGGAAATACATAATGGAGGTAGTTCTAGAGGAAAATGAGTTGAAATAATTCATTTATAATGATATTCCAAAGCCCGCGCAGCAGTTGGTATCGCCGCTCTTCTTGATGCTTGGAAAAAGAAGGTAGAAAGGGAGAGGAGGATCTTATTAGAGGGAGTTCAAGATCACATTGTCTCGAGTCTCCATGGAAAGGTGACCTATGCAATGTGGAAGGGCCTTGAAAGATCTGCTTTCAGAACAACAATGATCAAATGAAGTTGGCACTCGAAGGACAAGATCAGAAAATCAAGAAGGAGGAGGGCGAGATGGTACCAACATACTTGGTGAAGTTCACCCAATTTCAAGATGAGCTTGGAAGTGTTGGTGTGACCATAGCACTTGATGACTTGGTGGGCCTAGCACTTCTAGGCCTCCCGAGATCTAGCATAGTTACCAGACTCGGTGAATGGGAGGGAGAAGTTACTAGATTTAGAGAGACTTTGGTCGGATTTGGTACAAGAATAATTCATGTAGAATAAAATGGATGGATCCTCATCCAAGACTAATGACGAGGAGTATTGTGCCTTGTATGGTAAGGTAAAAAATGCCAAGGGAAAATAATTCCTAAGGCAAAGCGAGAAAGAAAGACTTGTCCAAGATCAAATGTTTTCAATCGTCACTTGGCTGCGTATGCTGCTAAATTTTCCACAAGAAGGCAAGCAAGAAGGAGCCCGTAGTTACAGCAGGTAAAGCATTGACTTCATAGTTCGAGATTTATTTTACTCTCATTGCATGCATGGCCAGCATTGCAATGGGATGCATTTGGTATTTAGATAGTTTGGGTACTGCTCCATATGATGGGGGATAGAGATCTCTTTATTACTTGGAGGAGAAGGACCTCCTAACAAAGCATGGGGAGAGTTTGGAGATGTGAAGAGAGGTACAACGCTACTAGCATAGGTATAGTTACCTTTCAAAGGGAGAATGGCTCCTATCCAACCAGCGTATGTTTTGTATGTTCCAAAGCCTAAAGAACAAATTTTGTCTTTGTAGTGGTATTGGAAACTATGGTTATGAGGTGATGTTTAGAAAATGAAAGGTGTTTCTTAAACACATACTATGAGACATGCAAAGAATATTTGCTCAAGAGTCAAGAACTCAGATGGTCTCGAGGTTGAGGATGCATGCAAGGCTTGAGGAGAAAAGTGGCGGTTAATGACTTGGTGGTTGAGAGGGATAAATTATCCTCAACATGCAAATTTCAAGGGCCTTAGAAGGTTATGAGCAAATGGAGAAGAAGAGGAGACCGAGTGGAAGAGTCCACTCAAGTAGAGACCAACAAGAGGGGGAAATTTCAAGACAAGTAAAAGAAGAGGGAGTACATGCACCTATACCTCTAGGTGTGAGGTGGGGTGATGTACTCATATTATCCCAAGAAGAAATTTGAGCAGGTCCATTGAGATGGTGTATTCCGCGGATCGAACCTGCTACGGGAGCCTATAGTACAACAAGAGAAGGAAGGATTAGTTATATTAAAGCAAGCCGTATCTCAAGAAGACACAACCGTGAGGACATGTGCTTTCCTGATATTGGAGCCAGACGTAGTTGGGCAAGTTAGCAAGTGCAGTGCATGGATGAAGATGTCAATAACACAGAATCCCAAAGAGAAATTTGTAGTATTGTGCGTAGGTCAAAGGAATCTCGACGTACGTATGCATTATATTGATTTAGTTGTTGAGTGATATTTAGTTTCAGGAGAGTTGCATGTGCGAACAACACTAGAAAATAAGCAGATGCAGTAATATTCCAAAGGTACCGAATCGCATTTATCAGATTCCTTTCTTGTCGAGAGGAGTGTTGAAATTTGCAACAAGAAACAATGAAATTGGCATCCGTAAACAACATCTAGAAAATGACATCCAAGATTTGGTTACCATGTGATTTTTTCGATTTAATTATTTATTAATTAAATTGAAAGAAATGTGTCAAATTTATTTATCCTTAAATAAATTGGACAATAAATTGTAATCTTATCTCATAATCACTTGTAATATAGAATGAGTGTGATAGACTAGTTTAGCTCATGAAATTTGAGTTTAGGGCCATTGGTGAGGCATGTAGAGTGATTCATTTGCTTTAGAGTCCAAGTTGCAATTAGTAATAGTTTAATACATGAAATCGCTAATCCCTAATTAAGTGAGTTAAATTCAAATAACTAGTTGTAATTGATTGTTGCACTAGTGAGAGGTCAAGTGAGTTAAATAGATTTAATTCACATGCAATGATCTTCAAGGACTGATGATTTAATATTAAGAACTACATGCATGTCAGGCTTATGATGAAGACCCAAGTGGAGACAGAGGTTAAAGGAATGTTAGATATCATTGTATTATTAGCAAACTGCCCGCATGCAATAATACACCCATAGATTTCCCCATGAGAATTGTGTGCTTTTGGAAGGGTCAAATTCCTAAAGAATAGGGATTGGACGAGCACAGAATTGTGCAAGCAAGGCAAGCGAACAGAGGTCGAGAATTGGATAAGGCCGGTCGATTTTGTCCGGGATTTCCAAGGTGTGAGACAATTGGTAGAGTGAAATGTAGGATTTTGTGAGAAGAGAATTGTATTGTTTCATGATTCATTGGTTCATTATACAATAGAGATAGAGGGGTTTTGAGTAGAAAACTTTCCCTAGGAAAAATATCTCATGTGTTGTGTGATTGATTGGCTTCTTTCTCTTACTGTGTGATTGTGTGATCGTGTTTATTTTCTACAAATTAATTGTAGAAAGATTCCGCATATTTCTAGTATATTTCATGATTAGATTGAATCATTGGTATATATATTGTTTGTATAATTTCTACATTCTAATCTACAACAAATCTTGGAAGGGTCATGTTCAACATGTTGATAGGTGCTTCAAACTATTAGAGGAAAAAATAATCAAGATGCAAAAACCCCCAAATGTTTATTTGGGGTACATGAGGTGGAATATTTGGGTCATATTGTATCTCATGAGGGTGTTAAAGGTAGATCTTAAAAACTAAAGCCATCAAGGAATGGGAAATTCGTCAACCCTAAATAATCTTCTAGGATTTCTCAAGTTGATCGGGTATTATTGCAAGCTTATTAAAAATTATGGGAAAATAACAACACTCCTAATAAAATTACCGAAGAAAAGATGCATTTTTTGGACTTATAAGCAGCTAAGTCCATTGAACATCTTAAAGAGGCAATGTGACAAACTCCGGTTTTACTCACTCCAAATACTACAATTTTTATGGTGGAATGTGATGCCTTAGAAATGGAATTGGTATTTTTTTAATGCAAGAAGGAATACCTATTTCTTTTGAAATTCATCCAATCAAGGGGAAATATTTACACAAACCTATTTATGAGAAGGAAATGTTGGCAATACTATATGCCTTGAAGAAAAATGGTGCCCTTTCCTAATGGAAAGACACTTAAAGGTAAAAAATGATCATGATAGTCTTAAATACCTTTTGAAAAAAAACATTATCTTCGAAGAGAAGAAAAAACGGTTACTAAGATGTTGGGTTATGAATTTTAAATCATCTACAAAAAAGGGAAACAAAATGTTGTTGCAAATACACTCTCAAGAAGGGATGAGGATGTGGAAGCATTGCTCTATACATTTCGATTATCCAACTCGATTGATAACTAAAGAAAGGGAGAACGAAGAATGATGAAGAGGTAGACACTCATTCAAAATTTCAACAATATCCCAATACATTAGATACATTTATCTAGAAAAATGACTCATTATGGTACAAAGATCTCTTATATCTATGTAATAATTCTAACTCAAACAAAATATTCTCTTTGAATTGCAAACCTCTCCTTTAGAGGGAAACTAAATATTTTTGAAAACATACCGCAAAGTCAAGAAGGAATTTTTTTGAGATTCCATTAAATCTGATATTCACAAGTTTGTAAGTGCACTTTTTGATTTTCCAACAAAATAAAAGTTGAAACAATAAATACCCCCGATCTATTACAACCTCTAGTCATTTCAAGTCAACATTGGGATGAGGTATCGATGGATTTTATCAGCTGCAGTTTACCTAACTTTTGAAGGAAAGAGTGTCATCAAGGTGGTAGTTGATATATCAAGCCAAGTATGTACACTTTTCTGCATTATCCCATCCTTTTAAAGCCACTACAATTGCTACTTCATTTATGGAAACAATTCATGGAAACCCAAACGTTATTGTAAGTGGCAAAGATTCCATGTTCACAGAAATTTTTGGATGGGAATTATTTTCTTGTCTTGGTACTCAATTAGTTCATAACTCATCTTATCATCCTCAATATGACAGAAAAACCGAGATAGTGAAGAAATGTTTGGAACGATATCTTTTATTGCTTTGTATATACAGACAAAATGCAATGGGTCAATTGGTTACATATGGCTAAATGGTGGTATAACACTTCCTTCCATACCGCAAACAAAATAAACCCATTTATGACACTTTATGGATATTATCCACCGTCCATCGTTATCACTAAAAATGAAGCCGATGTAAGGCTCAACAATCAATTCGCAGAAATTGTTTCAAACCAATTTTGGCTGAACTTAGCCTTTCCAACCTAAGAGGCTCTCTCAAGGAATGTGAAGGATATTCAATAGATAATTTCGGAACAAAGATGGGTAACTTTATGTGTTGTGAATGTTTTTAATGTGAAGTAATGATGTAAATTAATGGCTACTATTGGGCATGGAGTCGCAGTTAAAATCAATTACATGGAATATGAAGCCGAGTCATGTGTAATCTCATCAAAACATAACTTGAACAATAAACCATATGCATACAGAAATTGGAGCATGTTTAACCATGAATTCCAAGTGATTACACAAAAAATAAAACTCTAATAAACATTAACAAAATAGATAAGACAAACACATATAAGAGCACATGATGAATCTCAAAGTTGGGAGAGAAGCTTCGCAACCGTATATTACTAAATGAAAAATATTACAAAATTAGTATGTAGCATAACATCAATCAACTCCTCTCTAATCCTCTCATTTTTCTATTTATAGAATTAGGCACCTTTACATGTAGTCTCACCTCGGGCTAGACCCTTGAATACTCCCAAAGACACCTTATCCAAAAAGGAAACAAATTACAAGGAGAGAAACTAGTGATATTTATGTTTAAAAGAGTTTAAGACCTAATAGGAGTCTAACGCTATTTATTTCACTAACAGCCTTTAAATGATCCATACATGATGACATTTATCAAACAAGACCACTTTTCTTTTCTGGAGGTGGCAATGACCATGAATAAAAAATAAACAACCATACCTAATCGCTATTCCGCTTCCTCGGATTTTGGGGATGTCATATACTTGATGATGTGTCCAAAATTGATGAGATGGCAACCCAATCACCTTCTATGATGAATGTTATCACTAAAAAAAGTCTCCACCGATACACTTTAACCAATCCAGATGATCATGCCTCAAAATGTATTTAATGCTTCGAAAAATTTAAAATTTTCCTCGCAAAAAAAATAGAGGTCTTTAGGAAAGTTTGGTAGCGAAAAGTCCGTAGCACTCTTCACTTGGCCACTTTGGAATTTTTTTTGATTTATTTGTTATTGAGGAAGTCTCACTAAGTCAAAAAATTTAAATACATTCTTTTACTTTACCTTTTTTATGAAAAAAATTTAAATTTATTGCATAAAGTACCCTGAGCTGTAGCAAAACTCCGACTCAAAGGTCAGAGGACGTTACTTAACTTGCCTAATAGACTGCAGATGAAATTTTCAATTTCCACCTCCAAAAAACTATCCATGGCTATGTGAAATGATGTGATGAAGCATGATCAGACAAAATTGGCTCCCAAAATACATCTTACCCCTCCTCAAGAACAATGCTTTCACCTTAGCGGGTTCATCTACCACTATCATTTCAAATCCTTTCTTCTTTTAGCTTTGTCTCGCACCATTCTATTTGAATTTCAATCTCTTTAACTTGATTTTTGAAGTCTTCTTCTCTTCCTATAGCCACCTATTCTCCTTGTGGGTGCTTCATCATTCTATGCAAAGGTAGTATTATTTTAAGCATTTTCTTAGACCTTTCAACCACGTCATCTTAAACCGATTTTCTTGTTGACTTCTTTCTTAAAATATGAAAAATCCTTTCTTTCCTACCCGAAATCCCTCCATATCTAGTTCTGCCTCTAAGAAATCATCCCTTGCCTCTTTAAGTTTATCTTTAAGAATGTCCACTTCATATTTCTTTATAATTTTCTTACCTTTCCGTGACTTAGTGATTTATGCTTCTGCTAGATAATTCAATAATCTCTTCCCACGATGGGTCGTCTCTCTTTTTTCTCGTTTCATTCTTCTTTCTTATCATACTTACTACATTTGGAAAGTTGTGACCTAGTAAGAGGTTTTCTAGGCTTGAAGACATAACCAGAGTCCCTACCAGAGAAATCAAGTTTTTTGCATCGAGGCCTTTCTTCTTCATTTTGGTTCCTTTATCTCCATTGTGCTTGGCCTCACGGGGTCTCTTCAATGTCAATATCCCGGGCAGACTGTATTCAAGTTTACGTTTTCCTTCGTTCGACTCGGTAATTCTCCTAGAAGTCCTCACGTTAGATTTTGGCTTCCGCTTGTAGAGGTTAATGAGGTGCCACCGTTTCCGCAAATGTTCAACTTCCATCTCCATGGGTTCTACTACGTGGCCGTATTTATTCTTCATGTTCAACTTCGCCGTCAACTATGAACTTCTTTATCTTTTTTGGGAATACTTGTTCCTTACTTGGGTGTTTTCTTTGGAGTAATCACATCCACATCATAACCACTTAAAAAGAAAAAGGTAGCCTAGTCTCTATTCAACTTTTGCAATTCCTCCATAACCAACAACTTAATTAAGCCATGATGGAATATATATGTCTCACTACTCTCGTGTCTAGCTTGAACTTTATCGTACATCTTACCTAAGCTTCCCGAAAAGGAATAATGGAAGATCTAAGAGTCATGATTCGTAAAAAGGAGCAAAATCCTTAAATGATACTAGTATATCATGTGGAATCTTCCTCACATGTGAAATATTTCTCGATTACTTCATCAATATCGTTGAATAATTCTCCTTCTTAAGATAGCTCCTAGGTATGCCCGATTTCATCCACCCTCATATTTTGCTTCAAGAACTCATCACAATACGCAGCTCAAAATTGTGGCCCTTAACCATTCTCCCCCGACCTAGGAATCTTTGTTGCTTGAGAAATAGTTTCCAGGGAAATCAGAAACTAACTATGCCAACTTTTTGAAGCAAAGGCTTGCCAAAATTCTACAGCAAAATATTTGGAAACCAGCATGGTACCCTTGCAAATTTTGGATACACAATTACATGCATCCAACATTGGTGAAGGCCCTCCTCAAAATTGGAATCCTCCATGACCAATTTAAGGTCCATAGGACTTACTCCAACTACTAAACTCTCCTTTTTTGTCCTCTTATGTGCAACCATATCCTCCAAAAATGTTGCCGCTTGTTTGAAACTTGACACTTGCAAAATATGGTAATTTACAACAAGCCGCGGTTACGTAGCTAGAAATTCACTTATGATAATAGCTAGACCTAAAAATAAACAGAGAAACAATGGAAATCGATCAATCAACTCACAAGGTTTGTAAGGTAAGTGATTTAATTCGAATAAATTAAGGTTAAATAAATAAATGAAAATGTGAAGGGAAATAAGAATGATATGGTTGTAATGATGGCTAAGCATGACATACACCGAATAATGACTCACAACATGTAAGAATTTGATGGAAATTTGACTCCCAACCACCGAAAAAATGAAAACTCATCAAACCCTCACGGTGTAGAAAAACAAGATATTGTAGCGAATTCCGCAGAAAGATGGAAGATTCGCTATGGAACCGTCAAAGAACTAGCGAAAACAACCTTTTTTTCACCGGGAAATCGCCGCAAACCTGTAAAAAAAGTGACAAGTGTCCAAAATGAGTTATTTAACCTAATGTGTGCTAAATTTGAAACTTGCCTATGACAAGACCTTATCACATGACATAAAAACACTTTTAACCCTTTAAGACTATAGACCAATCATGAAATTTTATCGATTTTCATGAATTTATTTGACCACTCACACTTCGACCTAACTAAAAAATGACATCCTAAATAAACCTAATTGTTATTGATGATAACACATCACATTATCTTTAAGAGAAATTCTAAGATTCAAGCAAAGGAATATCACATCATGTACCAATAACAAGTTCTCCAACACTTAAAGGATAACCTACTCGTGCAAAATCAAATGAAACAAGAGTGCGCATCAACATCACGTTGAAAGAATTTTTGATGTAGGCGACCGGGTATTTTTACGGCTACAATCATACAAACAAATGTACCTCAAGCAAGATAAGAAGGATAATAAATGATCACCCAAGTATTATGGTCCTTAAAAGGTCTTGCAAAATATTGGTACTATGGAATACAATTGGAGTCAGATTCTCTCGAGTAATAATACAAGCTTTTTCATGTTTCATGCTTAAAGAAGGTTATTCCGTGAAAATTTACTACTTCAAACAATATTTCCAAAAATTGACAAGGAAAGAAAAATCATAGTGGAGGTCGAAACAACGTTAAACAAGAACCCGAAAACTATAGAATCGATCAATTTTAGAGTATCTCATTAAGTGGAAGAAATTACACACCGAAGTTTCCACATGGGAGGATGATAATTTTATAGCTAAGCATCCATAACTAATCAAGCATTGAGGACAACACTTTTTAAAAAGAGGGGCATGTTAGGTCACTATAATACTAGTGTAGCTCCCTTATTGTTATTGTTGGTAGCTCCCCCTTTATTGTTATTGTTGTGCCCCACAGAAGCCCACTATTTTTAGTGTTGTGTCCTTACATTATTATTGTTATGTAGGCTTTAATTGTATTGTGACCCATTATACCCTCATATATACAAAACAGTTCCTGTCATTTGAATCATCCAAGAATTGTTCATTTAATTGATGTAAAAAAGATTGTCTCCTTAAACAAGCTATTTCTCAAGTCGTTGATCTATATTTTCTTCTATTTTGTGAGTTGCTTGCATAACAATAAATGGATAAAAAATTGATATTTTATAATTACATTACTTAAATCTAATTATCAAAATTATAAATTACATCACATTAATGAAATAAACTTAAATAATATTTAAGATATATAGTATTATTTCATTTTCTTATTTTATTAATATGCATTAAAATTTATCAACGATATTTAGGTTGAGTGTGATTCAATAAGTGTGTAGTATAGAGAATTTATATTAAGTAAATTTTGTGTTTGGAGTATAATTATTTGACTAAATTACATTAAAACTATAAAGAAGTTTGTTGTAGATAAAAGCTGGGGCCAAATTAAAATTTCCAAATGCACAGAAACCACATGTGAATTAGATATTTGGAAGGTATACTTTTCCAAAAAAACTTTAAAAATCTTATACGCTTTTTTCTTCCATACTAAGACGTACATCATGAGGAAGAGAAAAACACTTCATGGGAAAAAATCAATTCCTATATTATCCAAAGATAACTCATTAATATTTGGGATACCTACCAGGGGAGTACTGGGTGTATATTTATCAAGAAGGTTTATGTCATTCCATGAGAGTTGAATTATTTTGGCAGAGATTTTATCTCTTAACTTATTTATTAAACTATATTGTTCTATCGAAATTTCCATAGGAAAAGTAAGGAAACCAACTAATTACGATTTAATTAGAGAGAAATAATTTTTTCCTATATTTTTTTGCAATTATTTAAATATAATTTTTTAATATTTCATATTAATACTCAATTATATTAAATATGTTTCTATTAATATTTGAGTTGTAGTTATTTAAAATAGTTAAATTCAATATAACAATAAGAATTTGATTTCTAATAATCTATATTTAAAAAAAATACATGACCAAACAACACTTTATTGTGACCTTGATATAGTGGTTCTAATCCTAATCTCTTAATTCTTATACAACTTTGAGCATGTATGTTTTTACGCTTACCTAGTAACAATGTGAACTTATGAAATATCATGTGATTCCACAGGTGTTTGGTATTTTTGGGTGAACACTTTACCCATCTTCAAGGAAAACTCGATAATCAAAATAACCAACCTGCTCAACTCTCATCATAACAATGTTTTGAAATCGATTAACTTATTAACATTTAATTTTAGAAAAATGTAAAAGGATCTAAAATCATAACTTAATGCTAACCTTCAAAGCCCAAATCCCCTACCCTTTACAAATATTCTGAACAAACTCGAAAGACCTAGATATTTAGTAATTGTCATGTACTTGGATACTATTTACTCTTGTCTAAAGGTTGATAATAAAAACCTGGGGACCCCTCAATGGTTAGGTGATGGAAAGTGTAAAAGGTGTTTTTATATTTTCTAACATTTTTCCATTTTTTCATTTTCATTTTCTCGTGATGATGGGAGTGGTTGATACAATGGGATGTTATCTCCTCCACCTAGTTTCAAATTTGATGGGGGAACATCTTTGTGTTGTTGTGGAGTAGAATCTTCCATTGTCGTGGAGTCTTCGACTCTGCTAAGTCATAAATTCCTGGTATATATAGTTTACTTTTTGTTGTTGGATATACTCTTGGTGTTATAGTGGCAACCACTAGGTTTGGATTCGGCCCGCCCATATTACTATTATATATATATATATATATATATATATATATCAAGGAAGAATCTATGGTGTACAAGTGACAATAAGGTAATGTTAAATCATAATTATTAAATATATAGTATTTCATGTGGAGCAACAAAATTTACAAAAAAATAATTGATGTTTGGTAAGAAGAGTGAATGTATTGAGTATATAAAAACAAGCATTATTAAAACACTAATTTTTCATTTAGTCTAATTAAAAAAAGACATATTGTCAATGTTAGATTAAAATAACATTGTCTATGTATTTAAGGAATTTAGTAATTCATTTAGACAAGTAAGTATAAAAATCCTATAACTAAGTAGAATGGTATTCATCATTTTGATGTTCAAAGCCTTGGGTTTAGTCCTAGTTTCATTAACAATGTCAAAAACTTGTTTTCATACATGTGGACACATCTTTCCATTAATAGAGGCATGTTTGAGTGCATTGGGATTTTTAGATTAATTAGACAATGTTGTCCCTTAGTGTTGATCTTATATTTCTTGGCTAATAAAGCCTTTAGTTATATATTGTACTTCTAAAGTCAATTTGGGCCTAATCCACGGGATACCTCTTTGAAAAATAAGTAAAATTAATTTATTAATGGCATTACCAATGACCCACCATAATTATTCTCAATGAACAAACTTTTTTGGTACACACTATTGGAGTCTCTAGACA
Organism: Pinus albicaulis; assembly: GCA_034641835.2. Taxonomy (NCBI): domain Eukaryota; kingdom Viridiplantae; phylum Streptophyta; class Pinopsida; order Pinales; family Pinaceae; genus Pinus; species Pinus albicaulis. Next base: position 143,440 of record JAXQQM020069911.1, read on the forward strand.
CCTTTCTATGTGGCCTTGGAGTCCAATAATCACTGGGACAAGACACATTTTTTATAGGGAAAGACAAGGACTATTGTGCATGGTTAGTTGGCTTTAAAACCAACCGTGGATGTATTGTATATCTAATTGGAAAAATCTATATTTTTATGGGCATCTCTTTTTCCAAGATTTGTCTTAAGAATTAGAGGCTATTGTCTAGGTAGAGGGTAGAGAAAAATATTGGATAAGAGGATTTCAAAACCCTTATTCTTAGAGAAAAATATTAATAAGAGGATTTCCAAACCCTTATCCTTAGAGAAAAATATAGATAGGAATATTTCAAACCCTGAACTTTATCCAACTCATGTTCAATATTCCTCCTATTAGGTTATGTGATGAATCATAGTCTGTTGAATTTTTCGTTGTAAATTTAAGTTTTCCTCCCAAATTTATTTTGACAAACTAAGGTCATGCAACACTACCTTGCGTTGGTCACAATGACTTGGCCAATCTACACCTACTACAAAAAAAATATTATGTTTCACTTAATATTTGCAGACAACTTTTCTTTAAGTTACAATCCATTAAATGAAATTAATTCCTACTCAACCAACTTCATTCAAATATCAAAACACATCCATTTAGGGCCTTTAAAATATCCCAAAAATAGTTTTACAATTAGTTACTATTTCAATACTTAGCCAACACAAATAAAATCAAGGAAAAATAACATCAAAAGTCATAAAAGAGTCCACAAACACATTATAGGTCATTGAAACCGTATTGCAAACCTTATGTTTATTTCCCAATAAAATTATACAATCCTTGTACTCTCATAGAGAAACCAAAGGCCTACCTCCTATAGGTCTTGTCTTAATTCTTCTTCCCACAAAACCAATGCAATTTTCCATACCTGTACCTAACCCTAAAGATGAATAACCATAACTCCCTTACACTCCTTGTGAATAACTAATAATTTCCTTTCTTTCCTTAACACTTTCGATGCATTCTCCTTTATGTGATACTCTTCCTTTCATTTGAAATCGCCTTTCACTATAAGGTGGACCCAATTTCCATCTTTTCATGTGCTTCCTCTAGTGACTTGTCTACCAACCATCCACATCCAACAAGTTTGCTCGATAGTGCCTCAAGTTTTCCCGAGTCTACCTAATTTTTCCTAAGTTTGTACAAATTTACACTCAAGTGTGCCTAATTGCACCTAAGTGCATCCAAGTTTTCTCAATGAATTTGTTATCAGGATGTGTACAAAATAATTCCCATCCCATAATTTCACCTCTACTAATGTCGTGTTCTAATAAACCTCCACCATCCATTGCAATAACTATGTGGACCACCCAACTCCTTTCTTTCTTACATGTAGTCCAAGCATCCAAGCTAGTTAAGATCTCTATGCCAAACTTGTTCATCCATTAGAGGAAATATCATCTAAAAGTGGCCTCTATGAAAAATAATAAAATTGTAGTTAAAATAATAAAATAAGTGATAATTCTTGAGGAAAGGAAAAATACTTTTTAATTGTATTTTTGGTTTATCTACTTATAGGTTTACCCAAATTTCAAGTGTAGACACTGTCAAATGCAAAATTATACTCACATCCATAGAGTACATATTATGCATACTTTTTAGAAGATCTGCATTCATAAAAATATAAGATACATTAAAAACAACAAAGTTCACACACTTTAATGTATTTTCAATTTTTATCAATAAGGGTCTTTCAAAAAGTATGTATAACAAAATTTCCGTTGATGTGGAATTTAATTTCTCATCCAAAAAAGTGTATAAATTTGAATTTGAGTAAACATATAAGGAGATAAGCTACAATACAATTTAAAAAAGTAGTTTTTCATCTTTTCCCTCCAAAATATTTACATGTACCTCTTTTCAAATTTAAAGATTTTGATTGGTTTACATATTATAACATAGAAATTGCTATGAACATTTTCATGGGAAAATTTTAGGCTAAAATTTCCTATAATTATGTGTTATTCTTGAAGATGAGGTATGGAATTTTACCATCAGGATGATTTATCCTTCCCTTTCCAAGTTCTCTTTAGAGTCACTGGACGCATTCAACTAGTGAAAAATGCCAAGGTCAATAATGGTGCCAATATTAATAAGGGTGCTCAACATGTTGATGGTGCACCTTACTACTGCGAAGGGTGCTTTAAAACTAACACTTATGACATCAACCTTCCATCAAGTCCTTTCTTGACCATCAAGGTGATCATATTAGAAGGACAGCCTCTACATCCATTTAAGACTAGGGTCTTACAAGGTCCCTCCCAAAGTGACCTATTAAAATTTAGATAAGGCTCACATTGTTTGAACCAAGATAAACGAAAGAAAGGGATTCAAACTAATTATCTTGAAGCAGAAATGTAGGCTTTGTGAGGTTTTGGAGGCTTGGGTATCATAAATATTATAAATTCATTTGGAAAACTCACCTATGGGATAAATGGGTGATTTAAGTCATTGAATGCAGAAAAAAGCCTTAGAAGTATTCAAATCAAAACCGGAGTCAAGAAAATGAGAATATTTACCAAAACATTTTGTTTCATCATTCTCAATTGTGGAACACTACCTTTCCTCAACCATATGGGGTTGACCAACTTGACCTAGTACAACCGACTATTCCTCTTCACCCAATTCTACCCGTAATTATATATTAATCTATAGTCTTGCTAGATGTGTAGCCAATCTCAAAACAAACTAATTTTTGTAACAATAGTACATGTCCAACTCAAGAACATTAAATAATTCTAGTATTAATTGTTAGTTTAGCTATAGTCAATACTTATCCATTGAAACTAATTTATGAAATATTAATATCCAACATTTAAATATACCATAACAAAAATATAGGGGTGTCACCCAAGGTGGATGCTTTAACTTTATTCATAAAAAAATGTTGCAAATATACCACAAGGAGTGCAACCAATTTTAGTGAATTATTTACAAAATATAATTATACAAGGCACACTATATAGAAAAAAATTTGTTGATACAACACTTGGAAGTATCCAAACGATTGGAATCATGTAGGTTATGTCCTTCAACAATTTAGTTGGCTAGTGTCCAAGTAATTTGCTATACCAACCCTAGGAATGACACAATATTAGCGCTACTTGTTCACTCCTTGTAAGAAAAATAAACCTATTTTATGTTGAATGATGTTGCATAAAGGAAAAATACTTTATTTAATGGATGATTGTATTTTCAATGCATAGTTCTAAGGTTAATAGCAATTCACCTACAAGTTCAAAGTGGCCCAACATGCAATCAACCTAATTATTTATCAAGTCTTGCAACCGTTGGGTCCACATTTTTGAATCATGCATTCAAGTCACCTAATTGTCTCATGTGTATTATGATCCAATTCTCCTTGCCCGAATGATTTCTAAGGTTCATATTTCCTTACCTTTTTGTTTCATGTCATGCTAGAATCCATCCATTAAACTTGTGATGTGTGCCCAAATATGTAGGCACTCCTACCTATGAACTAACTATTTTCCACTATCCAATTCATTATGTATCCTCTACCAAAAATCCACAATGATGGCTCCAATTCTCTTTTGATTACTCAAATCTATTTTCTAGTTTCTTGATGCTCGGGAATTCCTTGTAAACATGCAAGCAAGCACAAGGCATGCTCATACAACATTCAAATTATTGTTGCAACTAGATTGGAGCCTTGCTAATGATCATGTTGATATATGGGTGGGGGCACCCTTCCATCTACAAGACAAGAGCTTTACAGGCTTACTCCCACTTAAAGTTATAACTTTATGTCCTTAAAAAATATCCAAGAACTTTTTGTTCTAGAATTCTAATACCTAATTTGTTGCATCCACCTAATGTAAAATCCTTCAACCAATTTTAAATTCCACTTCTAGAATCATTATATAATTTTCCATTACCCATATTACCTATAAAAAAAAGTTCATTTTATAAATTTTTTCCAATCATTGCTTCCTAGATATTCATGTTTTTTATGTTGCCCTTATTGCTATTGCAACTCAACCTTCACTAAGAGCATCACTTAACTAACCAACATTGTTGCTTAGTACCTATATTATTGGTATAACTAAATTATCTAACATTGTTGTGGGATTCCTACTACCATTATTGCAACCCAAACTATCCAATATTGTTGTTTTTTTCCCTCTACAAATGTTATTGCCCAACTATCGATTGTTGTTGTGATTGTCTACTTTTTTTTGCTACAACCTAAATATCCAAGCACTTCCTTAATCTGTGTGTCCTTTTTATAGAAGAGGACTAGTGCACCATATGGGGAACTATAAGACTCCATGAACCTATTGCAAGGGGGCGTCAATTAATGTACCTCCGACATAGCATGTATCTCGCTTAAGTATTAAAAGATACCCTTAATTTGACTAAGTACATTTGAAAATACCTCTAAAAATAACTTTATTTCACACCCTACCAATACTAACCCAATAGACCTTCCCACTAAAAACCACTATTTTCAATAGATGTTGTAAGTATCCATGTTTTCATTAACATTTTTTATACCCCTTCATATTTATATCCCTAGTATAGTGACATGATGCCTTCATTACAATCACACATGAATTCTACAAGTATCTACAATACATATTTTTCTTTTGGTATACATTGTATATGCATAATAGTTCTCCTACAATGCAATTACTCAACCCACACTCAAGCACTTCTCAAAATGAGTTATGGCATTTAATGATCTAAGGCACACAAATATCAACCATGTTTTAGGAAGATCGATTATGTGCATGTAAATAAAATGGACATATAATTTATCTATAGTGTTGTAGTTCTCTTTTCTATCTCCGTTTCAACATAAAAAATCATATATGCCAAAAAAAGGAAAATGCAAAAAATGCCAAAATGTCATTGGGATTGTTTTGTGTATTTATTAAAAAAAAGACATTTTTAAATATTTTATATGGTGGTGGGTGGTGTACCTGCTATAGATACGTTGAAGAACACATAATTTTGAAGATCGATGGCGTTCTTAGCATCGTGACCCACACACACACAACACCCAACATCACAACATAATCAAATGTTATGCTAGGGGGTGTCCCCACAAACGATATGGCGGAAAACTATCGGCCGGAGATCGCTACCAAGATCAACCCCGAAATCAGAGGGTGGTACCAATTACCACCGCGGGTGACCCATGAGAGGTAAGTATTTACCAGTCTTTGGAAAGAAACTATGACATCCACATAATCCCTCCAAATCATCTCCCAACGTAGTTCTTCCACATCATATTCTCACGTAATCCATCCACGTCATCTTCCACGAATCCCTCTATGCCATATTTCCAACTAATCCCTCGATGTCATATTTCCATGTCATCCCTCCACATCATATGCCACGTTGCTCATCCATATAGTTTTTTCCACATTCATTTAATTCCTTTTCGCCCACATTTCGCCAATAAAACCCCATTTCCCCCAATTTACTTATTATCACCGTGTTCTTCGGGAACAATAACCCTCCAACCGTGCTCCAACCACCTCCAACAATGATCCAATGGAACGTAAGCTCCTTCCAACTCGTCACTCCCAAGTACACTAGGTATTTAAACCCATTTTCCATTGTCAATTTTCGAAGAGAGGTTTAAAATGTCAAAGAAAGTTACCCTTCAGGCTCGCCACCTATTCCCCTCATGGATATCGAACAAGACATTTTTTGGATTTAGTTTTCCCCGTGAAATTAATGTAATTTTTCCATAATGTCCTAGTTAACCACAATAAGTCGTATGTTTATGATAGAATGGTCAAGTCTAATCTTATTATCCGCAATTGTCCTCAAACTTATCAATTTTAATTTATCACTTGACTAACCTCCCTTTGTACCCCTCTTCGATGTTTCATCATCAAGTCCCTATGGAAAATATTTTTCCAAGTTTCTTCATTACTAATCCTCACAAGCCCTAGCCTTTCCACAAGCCTAATCAATATCTTCGATTTTTCGATGAAACCATTCTTTCAAATTTTCGTAACATGTCAATAGAGGATTCTAGGAAATTGTATTCTTTCATTTTTCTTACAAACACTATTTTTTCCTTAGATTCTACCCAGCTTCCCTATTTCTTTCTTTGTTGAAGGTGTTGGACCCATTTTTAGGTAATAATGAGGATTCTTAGAAGGGATGATGCATCAATGATAGATGGTCAAGCCATAGGATTTTTTCATTTGATGATGCACTTCATATGTGGTGCTAGATATTCCCGCATTGTGGAGAAAAACATCAATTTCTACTTCCTCAACTTTAACATAACTAGATTTATTTATTATTTTAAGGATGTGGTTGAGTAATAATCAAATAAATAATGATTTATTTAATTATTTATGATCGATTTAGTTAAATTTAACAAGGAATAATATTTAAATAAGGTTTAAGTAATTATTCCTAGAAAAATAATTTATCTAATTAATTTTCCTGCTTTGGGTTGAATATGACTGTGAATACAATTAACCGTCGTTTAACTAATTATTCCTTGAGGAAAATCAAACAAATGTGGATGTATTTAATATTTCCTCATGGGTTCCCCGTTTAGACTATAAAAAACTTAATAAAGGTATTTACTAAGTTATTTTTCTATAGTGAAAACAATTTTACTTAGGTAAAATTGGTCTTACATCGGGTAATTAGGTCCATCTAATAGTAAGAGGTTAGATGACTAAAAAATGGTAATGCATTGCCCCATAGCGTGCGAGCAAGTAGGGAGCTAACGTATGACCGAAGTACGTTGTAAGAACTCAATCACTAGACACCGAAGGGGAAGTTAGAGAGAGAGAAATATAAGGTAGACCAAAGTGCCGGAGGACTAGGACTCGAATAGGTGAGACTTACAAGTGTGACATGTCTCTTTTATGTGAGTGAGTACCGTGCTATAGAAGTAGGGAGGCATACCACAGTTCGTTGGAGACAAAGTACAAAGAATAATGCATCGAGTAAACAAGGGAGTGAACAATATAGGGTGTATGCCGGCATAAACATGAGCCGTGTAAAAACATGATAAATGAATCCTACACTGTACCGGGATAAAGCCAAGACTTATACAATAATATCTTATTACATGAGATATAAGTGCAACTAAAGTGCCCCCTCAGAAATGAAAGGGCTCGAAAAATATAACCGATACATGCAAACTAAAAGACACCGCAAGCGACTGAAAGCTAAATATCATCAAATTTATGGAGCTACATCAAAGGTTGTACTCGAAGAGGTCATTCGGATGTGGGGGCTACCCGATGGGCCACCCCCACATGAGGTCCTAAACATCTCACACACACTCAAGAATCAATCGGCATCATCTGCCGCATCACCGAACCATCAAGTATGGGCTGCATCTCGATCATGTCATAGGAGTTGAGCTAAGAAAAAGCAAGTCAGGCAATAAGGAGTCCCTTTGCTTCGATCCGAGGCACTCGAACAAAAGTGGAAGATGAACCAAGGCACACCACCCCTAGACTTGTCTTCTGGAATGAATGATTTGATGCTCTCCATAGAAGGGGGTCCACCATAGGTGAGGAATTGGAGGTGTCCTCAACTAAGGCACGAGAGAACATGGAGCGACTAGAAGAATAACACTAGGGATGATGATGAAATGGGGGGTACCGTATAGTTGACGAACGATTTTTTTGTTAGAGCATAAAGGGCATGGATGACCGGGCACGACTAACACAATATCAAACGACATTGTATAGAATGAAGGCCATAATGTATGCGACATGAGAGAGGAATCAAGCAATGAAGGATGGAGGACTATAGCGAGATACAAAGGACCCGGATAGAGTCCATGGATGTAATGATGACTCAACGGGCAGATGTTCTAAACAAGGGCGACCGATGATGTCGCCACATTGAAGAGGTCCAATGGGGATTCAGAAAAACATGAGTACAATATGGTTACTCATGAGGGAAATCAACACGAGCATGGACACATATGGAGGCAAAAGTAGCCCTCAAGTACAAGTGTCAGTAAGGAAGAATTAATTTTTGAGGAGTGGTGTAGCTGACCTTTCTGGACAAAATGTGCTCCTGTGAAGTATCAAATCACAAAAACTAACAGATACCCATTTGAGGGCTTAGTGAGAGCTTTCCAACGGTAACAGGTTTGTCAACCGAGCTACGTCGGTTTGGATGCAATCAGGGAAAGGAAAAATCGTGGGTTTCTTCTTTTAATAGCAGCATTTTCCCTCCAAATTCACTCATTTTCAAGTGGAGCTTCTGGTGAATGTAGAGAGGAGAGAAGGCCTTAAATGTTGTAGCGAGTGTATGGACAAATCGACTATTAGAATTGAGATCCGTCGCGCCAGGTGTAAGAGGCCTAACCCTACTCTTTCATTTCGAAGGATTGAAAGTTCAGTTTAGGTCCCCAAGAGCTCGTAGTCAGACCCCGCTTCCTTCATGGTCGTGTCACACTTTTGGGGCAGGCAACCAGCAACCGGGTAGTAGGTTTTGGGCGTAAAACTACGACCTACTCGTGATTGGGCTTGAAAGTGCGAATTCTACGGAGTGCTGTGTTGTTTTTTGATCAAGAACTAGGTTTTTTGTTTAGATGCCGTAGTTCCTATTTTGTACACCGAAAAAATATGATGGTTTTGTGCGTATATAATAATTACGTATCAAATGGAGAGAGAGAGACTCAAACATTATGTTCGGTGAGATCCGAGAGGATTAGGGTGTCCGCAAAGGTATCGCCAAGTTTGGGGTTCTCGGTTTGTGGAGAACTCGCTATGAGAGATAGAGAGCCCTTGTTGGCCCGCATTGTTAGTTATTGGGATTCGAACTACGAGGTATTTATAGTGCAAAGGGAACGATCGAGGTGACGGTCCAAAGATATATATTTTCCGACCGGGTCTCCCACCACTTGGGATGGTAGGGAATACCCGTGCCTGCGAGCACGCGAGGCGGAACATCATGGAGAGTTTGTAGAGACCATCAAAGCCACCGTGCCCATGTCAGCGGCGGATACCCACTGGCGATTCCAGAGAGGTTAGAGACCCGTGGCCGTGGCCGGGCAACGGTGCGCGAATCCCGGGCAACCCGGCACTCCACCACATCACCGGGAGGGGAAGTCTCAGAGGGAGTTTCCATCGAGGGTCCTGTGGATGATGATAGCAGAGGATGGTGACCGCAGCTCCATCATCTCGACATCGAGGGGGGAATTTCTCAAGAGGAGCAAATCCTCAATTTGGCCCGAAGCATACCGCACAAGAATGGGAGAGGCGAATGGTCTTCTCTATTCAATCTCGTACTCCCGAACTACTCAAAGAGCGGTAATGCGTGAGGCGAGACAATGGTGGGAATAATGGTTGCGGGATCACACAGTGTAAGGTTGGTTGGTGTGAATACTGTGGTTCTTGGCCGGAGTCGAGGAAGAAATAGAGGCTTCGCAGACTGTAGAATCAAGGAACACATCATTAAAAGTGGTCTTGATACGGGCAATCTCAGATAGGGTATATGTCATGATCGACGACATCGTCATCAGCATAAGGATTTGGAGTGCAAAGGAGGCAGGTCGCCGTGCAGCCTTGTCTTTAATGCCTTCACGAGCTTTTCCCTTTTTACCCGAAGTCGTCGCAAATGGTGAGAAGGTTCCCGCTGGAGGTGGCCGAGCCACCAGAAAGCATGAGAGAAGTCATGGGATTGGTTCAATCTCTCCTGTGGTCAAAGAAAGATAAGGTTTGGGTTAACTGTGCGGGGTAGCCATGGGGATCTAGGTACCGTATGGGAATCTCGTGTCAGGTTAGGGAAGAGATAGGATGGCCAAGGACAGTACCAAGAACACTCAAAAAAGAGGGGAGCCAGGAACGATATCCGACCTGGAGGGGTAATGGCTGTGCGAACGGATCTCGGTGATGGTTAAAGCTCGGGAGGAACTGCTCTGGTGGTGTCAGAGGCTCATGGATACCAGCCGTAGGTGAAGGGCCGTGGAGGAGGAGTTCCAAAAGGTTGAATCAAAGGCCAGGGAGAAAATGTGGAGTGCGAGTCGCCGATCAGCTTGGCGCGGTGCCACTCGAGGGAAGCTCTAGGACTACTGCATCATGCAAAAAAATGATGAGCCGGGGATCAGAGATAGGAGGAGGAATACTAGGGAATGTACCAAGAAAAGAGGATTCTTTGCACTCGGTGAGACATTGGTCAAGGGACTAACGGTTTGATTATTGGCTGAATGTAAATATGATGGACCTTGTGAGGAGTCCGAGGACTTCTGGCTCGTAATATGTCAACCGGGTTCACTGTAGGACATATTTCCATTATGGGGAAAGGACATATTGCGGTGAACCATAGATGGTACAACAGACATCGCATAGGTGTATCTACGACCCAATAGAATGTTGTAATCTAAGGGGGCGTTAATGACTTCTACGTCAACACAACAAATTTTCCCGCAAGAGTAATAGGATAATTATGGAAATATGCCAATGGGCTAGGAAGCGTGTCCATCCCATGCTTGAAGGGTGATCATGAAGGGGCCAACTAAAGCATCCGCAGTTGCTTCCTAAACCGAAGTAGAAATCACATAGGTGGATTCCCCCCCATCACCATAAGAACAGAAACGTCGGCATTCTAGATCTCTTTGATCGGGATTGGAATGCAATTAAGTAAGAAGAGGAGGATGTTCTTTAACGGCCAACATCAAAGATGATCAATCAATCATCCGATCTGACTTGGGCGTCTCATGGCAGATGAAGAGAGCTTTTCATTGTGAAGGGTATGATTAGAGGAGTTCCGCTGAGATGGCAAACAGATATTGTGCCAAATCATCTACTATACTATACGAATGGGCAGCTTCTGCGCCATCTAGGGGCAATGGTCCCTTGGTGGATCTTGGTATGAACCTCCTCGCCTTAGGCCGAGGGATCTGTAGGACCATTAAGTGTCGAAAGAGGCTCGTAGAACCCGAAGAAGGGGGCTCGGGACAAACGTAGTGGGGGAGTGTCATATAGACGGGACCAGTGTCCGAAGGTTGCTGTCTAATGCGTGATAGGTTGGTCGTAGTTCATCATGAGAATCGTAATCGAGGTACCAGGGACAGAGGAGGCTTGCGGATGATTAACCTGTGTGGTTGGGTAGCCATGTGGACCTGTTGCAGTGATTAGTAACACAATGCACGGACGAGCTAGTATTTGAGACTCAAGGGAGGCCGTCATCACAATGTTGCCGGAGTCTCCACATTTTCCAAATCTATGGTAAAATAGGACAATCATAAGTGTAATGACCATAAACACCACAACAAGAACAAGGGCTTATTCATGCGAACATGCCCGTCCTACTTGGGCCGAGTGTCCTATTACGTTAGCAGTGTTAGGTGCATTAATTTGAGGATTAGGTCTGTGATTACCGAGTGCGCATTGATTTTGATGCCTTTTCCTCTTCTTGGAAGGGTGAGGATAGTTGCGCCTTGCCGTGCATACACTCCGGCCGCAGGGGTGGCCGTCGTTATGGGGGTTGAGAAAGAAAAGGGGAGGCGTTAATGTTCGAGGATATGGAGCACCAAGATGCAGAGCACAGATAATAAGGAATTTGAGTAACATTGTGGTAAACAAGTGAGGTTGGACAAAAAGGAGGAGGCATGCCGTGACTCGGATACATGCTACCAGAGGGGGAAAAGTGGGAGGAAAGGCCCCTCCCCCGAGGAAACCACATAGCCCATGGGAGGTTAAGCGTATGGATGAGAGAGAGCTCCAACGAAACCATCGGGCAAGATGAGATTCCCCTAGTGCTGGCACCTTTGAAGTCTAGGAAGATCGTATAGGACAGTATAAACATTAACCCGACCGAGCATAGGATCAGCCATATTTTAACACAATCCGGAGAGCGGTTTTTTCGTTCTGAGGGAAATGTGATGCAACATCTTTTCTCGGAGCAGTAGGCAAAGGGATCTACTGAATCAAATTAAGGACATGGGGTCTTCGAAGGTAGGCCGTACATAGGCTCTTCTTCTCCCCCATTCCTAGACACGTATCGATAGGCAAAAGGTGTATGATTGACGAAATAAGTCAAAAGTTTGCACTTCATCACATAATGAAGGAAGTCGGAACAAGATAGAAAAGCTTGGGCAAGAGTCACAAAGATGGTATGAGAGGATGAGGCCTCGACTTTCCCCAACATACCACTTAGAAGTCACAATAGTAAGCGGTGTTAGAACAACTTAAGACAGACATAGTCACGTAATGGAGTTAGACGAACACCACATGTGGAAAGATCGAACATGATTTAGGGATATTCTCCAACAATACCTTCCAAACTTGGGATGCCTGAGGGAGCTGGCTCGCATACAGCAGTGCCAATTCAGCGTCATGGTGTATAGGGTCATTGATCAACTAGTTAAAATTGGGAAGACCGAGGCCTACCATATGTGGGAGCAAGGGCACACTTCGGGGTAGTTCTTGTTGCGGTTCCACTAGTAGTATTCCCGTGATTAGGGCCGAGGTTACCACTCGAAATAAGTAGGGTCCTAAACCGTACATGGTGAAGGTGACAGTGGGAGAACCGGCGCGAAACCGTAAGGAGAACCCAATGAACTAAAAGAGGAGTTGAGTACGGACGGTGGAGGACTAACTCGAATCCTATGAGGAGTAAGTCTTTCCACGGAAACCGAGGATGAAGGCCAAGAAGTCTCCAAGATAAATGCCTCAGTGGTGCAAATGGCAGCTGAAAAACACGACACAAAGGGAAGGGAGACCAAAAAGGGTGAAGAGGTGCGTAACTAACCGATTACAATGTCGAACAAGGGTAGAGAGGCGCAGTGATCAATTGATTTCAATGTTGAAGTCTTTGCTTGGCGGTGTTAACAAATTCCTTCTTCAATTAGGTGTGTGTAAAGTGTGTAAATTTTAATTTTTAAACCCGTACATTTGTAGAGAAAAAAGAAAAAAGTGTGCCGTATAACCGTAAATAAACCGGTAGATAACAAAAGATAGCTGAAACTCGAAATAACATAAAATAAACAACTAATTATGCATTAATCTAAACCCAAGGAGGCGGGGCTCTCAACAACTAGTCTATGTGGGAAAAAATCTAGTCAAAACACACACTGTGTCATTAACAGATCTAAAGTTGGGAGGAAAATGATCTAAAGGTCGTATCTGCTAGAAATAGGGTATTTAACCGCAAAAATCGTAGGAAAAATTGCCGTAAATGAGGTGGCGAAAAGCTATAACCTTGAGGGAAGCGAAGGAGACCTCAGAGGAAAACCAAAAACAAAACTAAAAAGGAGGTTTTGTGGATGGATAACAGCTAATCAAGTGGGATTTGAAGGTAAGGGATTAGATTTGAAAAATGGCTGAACACTCAAATTTCGACAACTTGCACAAATAAAACTTTCCACGAAGGTGGAGGGTAATTAAGCTCCAGGGCTAGGTTTCCACTTTTCGAGTAAAAAGAACAAGTACAAGTCCAAAACGGGTGAGACAGAGGTCGACAACTCGAATCGTGAGGCTCAGACAAACCTTAAAAATCACGAAAAAAATCCCCGCAAAAGTCTAGGTCACAACTTCGACTTACTTTCTACGAGGTCACAGGTTTTGGCCTCGTTTTCCGTGCCCCGGAGGTTCAGCTGTGTTTTGGGCCCAAAAAGTGCTGGCCGCACTTTTGGGACTCCTTAGGAGTAGGTTTTTGTAGAAGAATTTGTTGTCTCGCCTGCTACCGATGCCTCACACTGCTGTGAATAGGTCCTAAGACAATACGTAAGTTAGAATTTTCAATATTTTAGGGTTTTGTAGGTTAAAAACAACATCAAGAAAAGAAAAAAAAGAAGCTAAAGAGAAATCCTAGGGTTTGAAGCAAATTTAGGTAGGGATCTAAAAATGACAGAGGGTCGTAATCGTAAACCCTTGTGGAGTCGCCAATATTAGTATGAATCTTAACCGCAAGTGTACGAAAAAGGCTTACTTTAGCTGCCAAGATAACAAACAACCCTAAGAAAAAAATATAAAGCTACCAATATCTTTAGATCTCGCAATTAGCGTCGACTAAGATAAATGCCGCAAAAATCTAGATCTATGCATTAAAAGACATTAAGCAAGAATAAAAAGCAAAGAGTTGCTCCATGCATCCAATAGACAAGACAAGATTGTTTTTAAAGGATTTTTCGTATTTATGACACCCGAGGAGAACATAGAAAGATGTTACCAATCCTCCTCAATGGGATGGGCTCGTAAGTCCTCAACACTTCATATCCAAAATCCCTCGATGTGGTGTAGAAAACCTAAAAAAAATGGAACTCAAAGGAGTTCACAAGAAAAATGGTAGAAAAATATGATAATGATAGGATCAAAGTCGACTCAAAAGTATAGATCAGAGTGATCTTTTAGGCAACAAAATGTAGTGAGGAATGGAAAAACCTTCTATTTATAACAAAATATTGAGTTAGTCTAGATATTGGCATAATTAAAATATTATTAACCAGATCAAGATCCAACTTTATAGAATATTTTATTATATATTTGTTGAGGGAAAAAGAGTTTGACTTGGGTCAAATCCCTTTATTTGTAAATAATAAATAAATACATGATTTATTTATTATTTTAAGGATGTGGTTATAATAATCAAATAAATAATGATTTATTTAATGATTTATGAGTGATTTAGTCAAATTTAACAAGGAATATTACTTAAATAAGGTTTAAATAATTATTCCTAGAAAATAATAAGATAAATAATAATTTATCTAATTAATTTTCTTGTTTTGGGTTAAATATGACCAGAATATTAATTAAACTGTCAAGTTAACTAATTTTTCCGAGGAAAATCAAACAAATGTGGATTTATTTAATATTTCCTCATGGGGTTTCCTATTTAGACCATAAACAACTTAATAAAGGTGCTTACTGTTATTTTTCATAGTGAAAGCAATTTTACTTAGGGTAAAAATTGGTCTTACATGGTGTACTTAGGTCCATCTAATAGTAACACGTTAGATGACCAAGAAATGGTGTAGCACCTTTGCATGACAAGATAAATATGCACAGAGAACCGGAGAGTTGATTTATAAATCGATCTTAGTAAACCTCATTAGTAGTAAGTAAGACAAACGCAGGCCTTGCTAGGGAAAGAAATTGGTGAGTTGAAATAGAAAGTTAACTCATGAGCTCTACACTCAAAATAAATAATTTAAGAACCAATTATCAAGCTTGCGGTGAATCTAGAGGACAAAACAACTATCCAAAAAACAAATACAAGGAGAAACCATGATCCAATTGTTAATAAAAAAGCTGAAATTTCCTCGCTACCGAACATGTCTTGGCTCTAGAAGTAGCTGAAATAAAAAGGGAAAATAACTGATAACTCATGAACTAGTAGAAAGAAATAAGGAGGTGGAAAATCTAAAGGAACTCAATGCACAACCACACAAGATGGATACACATGTTAGTCATGTTAATTTTTTAGGACGCTATTGATAAGCTCACTATTTGATACTAAATTAAAGATTTCGCAGGACAAGTTAAGGAAAATACGTAATAATTCTGATGATATACTACTAAAGAATTGAACATACAAGAGAGGAAATTGAACATGTTTAAGGAAAATGTATCACAATACCACAAATATTATCGACAGTATTTGATGAAATTAAGTAATTAAAATAAAACTAAAAGGTAACATGTATCTTATTCACCAAGAGAAATAATCTTAAATGATATCATCCATCAAATAAAGGTAACCTGGGATCATATATTTGTCATGGTAGAAGAGAAAAAAAGTGGTGATCTAGAATTGGTTATTTCTTCCAATAAAGACAAGTTAAAGCAAAAGTGTATAATTGGGAAAAAGGATGATTTATTTCCGAATGCTAAGTCTAATGTGGATTTGACAACAATGGATTATCAAGACAAAACATCCACCGTTTTAGACCTAAACAAGGTGGTGCAAAATAATATCTACAGGAAAATGTAGAAATCTAGTATGGGAGAGATCAAGAATCAGTATGGATTTAATTCCAACTTTGACAAGAGAGTTCAATCAAGATTAACTTCATGTTGGGACCAACAAGGAAATATTATTCCATGGGAAACCTATGAAACTTTATTCGTAGAAGAAAAAAATTAAGATCAATTTTTCCCATGAAAAAATAATAATTTTGAAAGGGTCAATAATTGTGAATTAATTGAAAATATACTTTCAATTATTATGTTTAGTTAAGACTCTCTTCACTAAAAATCCAACCTACCGTAGAATAAAAATTTCTGAGATGGTCTATGACATATTGGTCAAGTGTCCAAACCCCAACTTGGCATTGTGGAAGAAATTCCTAGATTTAATGTCACCAAGACAAGGAGTGGAACTCCGGAGCTTCCCTGAGTGAGCCGACGTAACAATCGCACGTGATCCAATGGAGACAAGGCATATAGTTTAATTTTGAAAAATATATAATATTTTGTAATTTTGTTAAAACACTTTAATTTCTAAGTTTATTTTTTGAGTCCTCATAAGGGACTGTTAATTTTTTGAGTATAATTTTGTCTTTAGAGAGAAATACTAGTGTAATGTATCAACATTTTATTGGAGATTTAATAAATTTTTTGATGATTCCAACTACATTTTCAAAATGATATGTGTTTCTTTTATACTGTGAATCTATTATTTGTTTTTCTTCTTATGAAATTGTGTAAGAAGCTACCGTTATATTCAAACTATGGTATAGGAAATACTAAACTAGATAAAGTCTATTTTCTCGCAATGATGTGATGTGGCTCTTTTTTAAATTCTCAATAAGATATATATTTTCTTTTATTTACCAAAAAGAAGTTTAATGGGGTCCAAGTTGTAAAGTTAAATAATTGTGTCGTATTCATAAGAATGTGTGTTTGATTAAGTATTTTATTTTATGTTGTGGATTTTCTTTAGTTCAAGTACAAAATAATGCAAAATCTATCCAACAACATCTAAAAATGAAATCCTAGAAATTTATGAAAAATGACATTCACATACATAATACCCTACCGAAAGGAGTGCATTAAAATTGATCCAAATATTTAAATAAAACTTCAACAATCATATCTTTCTTTGTAACTAAAACTTTTATTGTGATGATACTTAAACATCTTTGACTATGTTATGCCTTTCTAATGTATATCGCAGTATCAACTATTGATAGAGAAACCATCAATTGACTCTCAAAATATTGCAGAAATTGGTTGTGAAATTGGTACCATTAATAGAAAACCATTTCAAGATTTCATCATAATACCAAAAAAGTGAATACTCATCCAAACAAGATATATTAACATATATAAAGTTCCAAATTACTCAAAACAACATCCAAGTCTAAATATCTAATATATTAAGGTCATAAAATATAATTTCATAAAATACTTAAATGTAAAACTCGCAGCTAGTAAAGTTAGAAATGTGAATAATTACAATCTACTTAAAAAATGCATCAAGTAAGAACACCAATGTTTATCATCATCCGAAAATATGCAAAGCCTCACCTCCAAAAGTAACATAATGTCTAATACTCATCCTGGCCATAGTAGAGATTCTATACAAGAGGCTAGTTTTATAACCATGTCCTTGCATCAGGCTAAAGTTTTATATGTAAAACTTTTTCTTCCAGTTTCTTCTAACATGTCTAACCCATTGAAATTTTTTTGGGTCCAACCAAGCCACAATTTTCGTCCATTTCTTTATTGTAGTTGGGCTTGTCTTGTACATGTGAGAAATATCGCATAAGAAGATCATTAGGGTTTGGATCAATCAACAAGGATGAGACTGGAGCACAAAGTTTGCAATCAACAAAATATTTGTGTTACAATCAAAGTATTGAAAGGAAGGAACCAAAGAAAAACATATTCATGAAAAAATAACCAACTCTTCTTAATTTTTTTTATGGAGGAAATACCAAATTAATGTTTGAATGAAACATGATTACAAAAAGGTGAATGGCTAGTGAAAAGAAACTTACACCCAAAATTAGGTAGCAAAAAAAAGTTGAGTTATCTGAACATTCACCATTTTAACTATTGAATAGACCTAAAGCCAAAAATTGCAAAATTAACATCGATTCATGTTGAGATTAAACAAGATGATGAGCTTAGTGAAAAGAGTCAACTTCACTAAGTGGGCCCACAAGCTATTTTTGGCGCAGAAAGTCTATTTTTTAGACCATGTCTATTTTTAGACATGTCGATCATATTCTATGAGTTTCAGGATGCTATTTGTGGATGGTTGGTCAAGTTGGAAAATAGGGAGTGACTTCTATTTTTAGACATATTGGCGGAATCTATTTTTAGATTTCAGTTTAAAAATAGATATGTCGAATATTAGTAGCTCTTAATAATATTTGACTCTAAACATTATCTTATTCTCTTTGGAGCACTTCGCTATGTGTATAGATGTGGCAATATTGTCTGATGTATGAATTATGCTATTCCCGAGGTTTAATAGAGCTAATGCAATAGGACTTGGCTAGAACTCAAGGACAGAAGCCTCTGGTGGAGTTATAAAGAAGTAGTGCTGGTGGAGTTGTGTCTGGGCCATCCCGCTTAGACATAGTTGAGCTTAGTTGTATCTAGTCTAACTGATTGATACACTAGTGAGTGGTGTGAATTCAATTATTAATTAATTCACTAAATATTAAATCATTAATCAACTAAATAATACATTAGTTAACTACAAGGCATGGACAAGCCAGTGAGACCAAAGGAGAGATAGGTGAAAGAGCAAGTGTGACTATAGTGATGCATTGATTGCATACAACACTCAATAGAGATGCCAATGAGGATTGCACAAAGGTGTTGCAGTGGATTCAAGTTCATTCAGAAATATTCTTTAACATGGATTGCTAAGAGAGGGCAGGCTGGCAAGTGGTAGAGATCGGTGCATGGATCAATTAGATATTCCTAGTCAAGTGCAAAACATGGCAATTTAGAGTATTGATTCAAATAATCCTACCAAGAAGATCGCAAAATGGGCACAATTTTTTACATCTTGATATTCCTATATACGATGAAATTTATGTTGACATTAGTATGAGATTGTTTATGTACCCAATATAACCATAATGTAGATAAATGATGAACTTCCGTACATTTCACACTCTTTCAGTTCAAACTATGACATAAATATGTCAATGTAGTCATCAACAATCAATAGATGTTCAGAGCTAGTGTTCTCTCTAAATTTCAGGCATTTCTCGACTTTAAAACACCTCCTGAACTTGCCATGAAGCAATCCTAAGCAGCGAAACCCCAATTTTGTCGATCCATCCTTTCTATACATTCTCCCTCAAGCTTGTGATCATCTACTTTAAAAGTGTGATAAACCATTATACATGACAAAAAATTGGTGTAATCATTTCCTAAAACGAATTCTCATCGACCGCTAAACAAAGGATCTAATAGATTTTTCTGTTGTGGATGTAATCATGGTCATGAAATTCATTACATTGCAACCATTGTGAAACCCAAGTAGGCCTCCACCCTTCCCAAGGAATTTTATATCGAAGACCCGATGTTGAAGAATAACTCGAACTTAAGTTGTCTTATTATTCTATCCCCATCCAAGGAATGAACAAAAATAGGTCCCAAATTGTTTTCCGTGTGTTTATTCCACATATATTCTACCTTTCTCCCATTGTTTATAAACAAAATTTGCATCGAACCTATCGTATGTTGGATGAACAACCACAACCAAACGAGGAAGATTTTCATGTAAAGGGTTTGCAATAATAATTCGTGCCTAATGTCCAATAACATTTTTCTTAAAATAACTTGTTATAATCTCATAGCCTACAACTCCTCACCAACGCTCGTCACCAAGAAATGTGATTGGAATTGATGTTATTTCTTCATAACACAAAACCCCCACCAAAGGTATCTCTTTTTGATACCCACCTAACATATTTTTTTCACAACCCGTTTCTTCTTCAACATCGCATACAATAATTGGGTGATATATACCATGTTTGGCTTTATAATAAGTATACAATTTTCCAACTACCTCAAAAATGTAAGCTGTTTTCCCCTCGTGAGATATATACCAATGACTTTCACCTTGAATTAAAGTCGTAGATATTGAAGAAACATCTAGATTCAAACTAATAAAGCTACGCAATATAAAATTTACAACTTGATCATATCATAAAGGGATTTTGTGATGTACTATACCTTCTCCCTACTTTTTCATGCATCAAGTTATGAAAGGTATCCTTGAAAATTCCCAAACTACATCGTTAACTTGTAATTTTCCTTGCTTATGTTCCTCACACACCTCCTTGCAAAAAATAAAGACATCCTTCCTTTCCGCACCGATTCAAACAAATTTTCCTTTAGGGATCTCATTATAATATAAAGTGCATCAACCTTTTTCCTTTCCCACCAAAGAGCTTGAATTGTCATATATGGTTAGCATTTGTAACCCTTGCAACACTCTTCGCTCTATTTTTGAGTCGAATAGTCAAATATTCTACCTTTTCCGTATCTCGTTCACTTATTTTTTTGTGCACCTTGATTCACTTATATAATCACATGCTAAAGTCATCACATTCTCGGGAACCAACTTACAAAATTTTCATGTTAATGAATCAAATGGGACTTTGATTTAGAATCCTTTGGAAATGAATATGCCTATATGTACCCTCAATACGACATTTCAATATCCCTCATAACATAAGACAGATCTTCGGTATGACTCTCTTTGGCCCATAATTTTCACCCTTTGATAATCCATTAGACCTTTTGCTTCCAATATCTCCCCATTTCTATGAATACTAGCATACCAATACCCACAACATTGTATTAACAAGGATATAGTTGAGCTATAACAAGATGAAAACACAATAAAAAATAAATAAATTTGAAGTAAGATAAATAAAACAATATACAAATTCATATTCAAGTTTACCATTCAGTTAATTAAATACACTTGAAGTAGAAGCATTTTCTACTCAGAGAACCCTATGTAATACCGATGGTGATGATGGGACCAAGAACCTAAAAATCCTTTTTGGGACTTACTGGTAGGCTTCGTCTCGATCTTCCCACTCCTCAACCCAATCTCTTCATCAAGCCTCATTTGTAGTATTATAGTGTGATTATTTGATTTCATGTGTTCATAGATAATCGATAATATTATCATTGGCCACTAAAAAAAACCATTTATCGCATCATGTACATTCCATTCTCACTTTTTTCATGTCTTTATAGTCTCCAGTGTTGCTTCCACCACCTTGAACAATTTAGGCTCTTGTCTGGTTGAAATCATATAGAAGTTTGATTGTTCGATCAATATGAAATTGATCCCCAACCATCGATGTATGTTGTACATTACATATGAAGGAATTTCACTACCACTTGGCATTGAAATTGTCGTTGATGGGCCCCTATTTTCATATGGCTATTTTTGGTTGCATTGTTCGTGTTGCCAAGGATACATCACCTCGTTCCATAATCAATGTGCCAAAAATCTAACAATGGATATTTTTTTTAGATTCTCCCTTTTCTTAATATACTTTGAGAGTAACTTTTCATTGAAAAACTTGACAAATGGAGCCTCTGTGGTGCCAATAAACTAGGATCACCAACTATGGCTTGGTCCAATGACATCATTATGTGGCTATTTTTAAATCTCTTGTATGTTGTGCATAGGATATTGTGTACTTTTAAATATATATATATATATATATATGCACAAAATGAAATTTTGAAAAAGGGCACTAAGCGGTATTTGAAGTTAATGTGTCGATAGTGGGACCACTTTGGCACGTTAAAAGATGAATAATTCACTTCTTGGATGCCGCCAATTGAAAATATTTCCTATGATGAATGTGAGCGGAGTCACAAAGTAATTAGAGGTTAACTGATGGGGTGCTCTGAAGTGGGAGCTGAATCCCCATCAAGTTGACCTGGAATGAGTGGCCTAGATCATTTGTGGGGGCATTTTCATGATCAGGCCTGCATTGCTGTGAGTCCCCCGCATTGAAGATAACCCGACTTGGCCAACTACCGTACCCTAAGACACCCAACAAGAGCGTCACCTTCCACGTCATCCTCCACATCACCCCCAACTATTTGTCAATCATCACCCATTTAATTCATTTGGTATGGTTTTCTCACCCATTCATTTTATTTTAATTATAAAAAGGATGTTTGTCCTCATTTTCATTCACGTATACCTCTCGAACAACTAAATTCTTCCAATTTCTATACCAAAGGTACCAATCAATAGCCACTTTGAAAAAACCAAAATCTGGAACTATTCATGTAAAAATTGTTCAAAATGATGAAGAAAGTTTTCATTGCCTAGTCTTCCACTCATATCCCACTAATGGATAAAGAAACAAAGACATTTTGGATATTTTATGCACAAAGTTATAAGACCATCTATTTTATCAACATGTCTTCTAAACCAAGCAAATCCCAAATTTACTCTTTCTTGATTAAGTCTGAGTCCTGTCACTATTTGTTCCACAAACCTACCTATTTCCGCAGTTTATCCATTGGTTGGTTTCGCTATGTACCCTAAAAATGATTTGCCATGAAAAACTAAGGAAAAATTTTCCAAAAAGGAATGGTCGTATAAGGAAATCATTTTAGTTACCTCTCCGTAGAGTCATATGTGAGTTTTATCATGAATCCCTCTCTTCATATTTTCAAGAATTGTTAGGGGCCCCAGGTTACCCAAATTGTATTTTTATCTCATGCATGAAAAGGAAAAATTTCTCCTTGGAGTCAAAATGTTTTCCTTTAAGTAACTTTGCTAAAATTGTACGACAAATTCTTCAAATTTTGGCTACAAAAGTCCTAGGGAGAGAAGATGCCATGGTGGTAGATAATTCAATTCCTGAATGTTTGATTTAATTATGAAGCTTGAGAAGTTTTGGATATTCCCATCTATCTATAAAATGTTATCAATAATTAGTTTATGAGTTTTTTAATCGTGATAGTTTCATGTTTCCTTCTCCGGTCACTCCATTCATTTATTTACAAACTTAATATGGATAACTTTATCAGTTGGGGTTGAATATTGATGTGAATAGAAAAAATAGTTTATGGTCTTTTTAAGAGACCTAAGAGAAAAGGAGGTGGAAAATGAAGGATCGTTTGAATTTACCTCCTCTCTTTTCCTCCCTATTGTATATGTCATTTTAATGAGTGTCCGCACCAAGATTATTGCTTGAAGCTCATTCCTTTTTTAGTTGAGTAAAGATGTGAGATGAAGATTTATTTGGTCATGAAGATCATACTAAATTATAAATATTTAGAACCTGAGCATAGAGCTCTTTTTAGATTGCCTCGATTTGTTCCTATGAGGTTGTTCTTCAGAGCTCATGAGGAAAGTTCTTAATGTTGATAAGGTCCATTTTGTACCGTAAAAGAAAG
Source organism: Pinus albicaulis (assembly GCA_034641835.2). Taxonomy (NCBI): domain Eukaryota; kingdom Viridiplantae; phylum Streptophyta; class Pinopsida; order Pinales; family Pinaceae; genus Pinus; species Pinus albicaulis. Next base: position 166,794 of record JAXQQM020069911.1, read on the forward strand.
GTCACTTGTTTAAATTACCAGGATAGGGCCATTTATTGTAAAGACCAGACATGCCTGGAAGCAACTCACAAAATTATGAAAAACATTATTTTATCTTTGGAGGAGAAAATGGGCTTATGACCATACCATGTGATTTCAAACCATAGAGTGGAGAATGGCTATTCTCAATTTGTTCATGAATCACTGATATGGAGAAGCAATGATGAGGAAAACTATTGTGTTTGAGAATATGGAGGTGGAAACCCCTCACCCTACTAAGAAGGGACTTAAAAGGGGAAGGAGGAATCAACATTTGGAGAGTGATACATGAAGTGAAACTAAGAAGGAAAGCCATGGAGTAGGGGAATATCTTTAGATTTTCCTACATATTCCTTGCAATTGGGAGATATCATTTGCACTCCCTCATTCTCCTCTTCTAGAGGGTACAAGTCATGAATCTCCGCTAAACATTAAGCAAGTTTTCTCATAGATTGAAGAAAGAAATAAAAGGATAAGAGAAAACATTGAGTCTCAGCTTTGAGACAATTTTCCTTAAGAAAACAAGATTATTAACAACAACAATTCTAAAGAAAGATCACCCAAGATACATTTATCTCATCCTTTAGCTATGAATGTGACTTATACTACTCATTTCAAAAACTATTAAATTTAACAATGGATGCTAAGAAAATCCTCTTCCTCGATAAGATTAATTTAAATATGCAAACATGAAAATTAATCTTTAATGATTTAACAAGAATACTTAAATGCTTTCCAAAGATCAAAAACATGTTGAGAAAAGTGATCAACAGTTGAAGTTGGAAAAAGCTAACTCAAGAGCTTATTCCACACAGAATGAGTGAATTCAAGAAAATAATTGTTAAATTATGTTGAGATTCCAATATTTATCAACAATTCGTAAATCACAGTGTATCACAATCTGAAATTTAGAGTTTGAAGAAGAAGCTTAAGCTCTAAGAGGTGAGAATCCTATGTTCACTAAAGTAGCCCAAGTGGAGAAAAAGAAAGAGAAGTCAAGTGTAATCTTCACGTCAAGGATCAAGAAATAGCTAAAAATGAAAGAGACATGTAGATTTGCGTAAAATAATAGATTCTCATGTTTGTACAATGGTTATTTCATCAAATTCGTAAGACTTTCCGCCAAATTAACTCAAGTCTAACCGAGTTAAAATTGGCAAAAATTGATTTAAAGAAAGATCGTAGGATTTCGCAGGTGCTATAAAATACTCAAGGTTACAGAGAACGAGTTACACATGACCAAGGATAATGTAGAAAAGTATAGTGGTTGCCGTGGATACCCATCAGAGATCAAAGAGTCAAGGAGAAAGTGAAGGGAAATTTTGCCTCTTATACAAGCTGTGGAGATTAGGCTGGAATGACATCATTGATGTTGTCAAGAACATATGGGATTTAATGATCATTTTTGGGGGAAGTAAAGAGTATTGTGAGAGACCTAGAAAATTTCATTGTTTCAAATAAAGAGAAGTTGTGGAACAAGGCTTCATATTCCAAGAGAATGATTGATTTTATTAATTCTAAAAACTACTCAAGAAATGAAGGATTTCGCACTGGAAGACATGACTCCGATGTGTGCTGATTTTAACAAGATGATCATGAAGAATTCTATATAGGAAGACTAATAAGAGAAAAAAGTCAAGGAAGTCAAAGAAGTAGTAATATTTAATGTGTGATTTGGATAAAAGAAATCCGCATTCGGTTTTCCATCCTCAAGTTAGGATCAACAAGGAAATCTTTCTCCTTGGGTGACATTCAAACATTGCTGCAGAGAGGCAAAGAGTAAAATTGAAACACATGAAAATACTCGCTTATCCTCAAGGAAGCCACTATTGTGAATTTTCTTCTCAAATACTTCGAAGCATTATGGATGATGAAAACCTTGTTTCTAGAAAGACCTTCATATTCCGTGATCATACATTTGCATTTGGCTCATGTCAATCTTGCTAACTGCCCTGTACCGAATGTAGAGCTGTGAAGAAAATTAAAGGAATGATGGCCTGTAAGCTAATGATGCAAATGTAAGAAGTTCTCTATTCCAAGATCTCAAAGCACGCTTACCTCATGATCAAATGATATTTCAAATTTATCTATTTTGTTTTACTACAAGACAGTGAATTTTTTACATTTCATTGTAATGTGGATCAAGAAAAACAATTTGGGAAGTTGACAAGCCCATACATCTGCCCATTTTGTAATAATGTATTTAAGAGACTTCAAGAAAGAAATGGGGTTCGGACTTTGTGCCTCATAATTTTTGGAAATTTTCTACTTTGTATTTATGAAATTAATAAATATTTTCAAATAATTTTCTAGCAATTGATGAATGTGTTGAATTCTTCCGTTCCATTATATGTATGTCTCCGTTGGAATAAAGTATAATGGAGTTGTCGGTGTCTAATTGACATCTCTCGAGTTAGAGTAAATTTCCTTAATAATGTGATCCTTTATTCTAAAATCATTTCTTGCAACCTTTCTTTCTAAAACCGCAGATAATAGTTTCTTTGATTTACAACAAATTGTTAATGGTTTTTCACTATCATTTCATCTTATATTTTTCATGCACATTTATCATTTAAAGGAACTTTGAAGATTTGTGTTATCACTAATAAAAATTAAAGGGTTTAAGATATAATTTTGGGGTTACAATATGAAGGACAACAATTAATTTTATCTTCATGATAGTGAATGCCTTGGGCACTCATCTCCTCTACAACCAAATATTGTTCCCCAAGGAACAACATTTTTTAGTGTTGTTGCTCGGGAATGAAGACACAAAGCTATTTTCCCCGGGTTCTGCTTTCAAATCATTTCTTTGATTGGTGAAAAAAATAAAGTGATTTTAATGTGTTTTTCATCAACATAGACATATCTTCTAGAAGACCACACACGAGGTCGTGGTTAATTTGCAACAGCATCTTCAATCTTATCTAACCCGTGAAAAAATAGTATCAAGAAGGGTTTGGAAATCCAAACTCCTAATTACTCCTATTCCTACCCTTTCTCGCTCTAGGAAGCAAGCCAAGGAACACCTAATCCTCCAGTAGGTAGGTGTGGAAGGCGAAAAGTCACAAAGGAGTCCAAGTGACCTTTGTGATCCAGGAGGAATCTCCACCAACAAAGAAGTTTACTTATGCACCATGAAGACACTTTATGATGGGTGACAAAGTAATGAGTAAATTAATTCATTATTTCATTTAAAAAAATTATGAAGTGGATAATGTCTCCTATGAGTGGAAAAATGACTCACCAAAATATTCACTTATTATTCATTTTGAGAAAATAGTTTTATGAGAATTGACCTCACAACTAGTTATTTCACAAGAAGGTTGAGCTTTCTTGGTATGGTTAAGATCCTTGAACCATTTTTTCCTTGAGTAAGTTTTAAAGTCCTAGAATCATGGAGTTTGTCTTTCCTTAAAATGTCTTGAGATCCTACTATTTTGGATTGGGGAGTTATGGGGAAAAACTATATAAACTCATGATGTGAGCCTTTGAAAGGGGAGGAGAAAGGATAGGAAACTTAGCCTTTGAAAGCCATAGTGCTTGGCTAATGCTCAACCATAGAACTGGAATGTATGAAAGCTTAATTTGAAGATGAAATATAAAGGATCTGCCTTCCAATTGAAGCAGGTCCGGAGATGTAACCCCAGTGAGTTGGAGGGGTGAACTCCGTTACCAATTTGGTTGTCTTTCGCTCATGTGTTATGTGCTTCCTGATTATGTTTAATTCATGTTAATATGTGTATGCGAACTAACATGCTCATTTAAACCTGTATAAGCCATAGTCATTTTAAAGGATCTTAGTACCGTACGCGTGATGGTTGGGTAGTACTCGACCTGTGATCGGATCAAGTGGTATCAGAGCAGGTGACTGCTTTGCAGGATGGGCAAAGGAGCGAAGCACGCTGAAAGACTGGAAGAGTTGCAAGAGATAAACGAAAGCCTTCAAGCTGAAAATGCAGAATTGCGAAGATTATTGCTCGATAAGCAAGAGCTTCAGGAGATGCTACGAGCTAAAGAGGAGATATTGTCTAAATTGCAGAAAGTTGAGACGACAGAGACTGCATGTCAAACCGAGGTATATGATGTCACTTCAAGTTCTGTTCTCTCTCAATATGAAACTAATGTTGGCATGAAAATCCTCACAAAGATGGGGTATAGCGGAGGTGGACTTGGCATAAATGGCCAAGGAATCACCCAGCCATTGGAGGTTGTACCAAGACAACCATTTGCAGGTTTGGGTTATCGACAGGAAGAAGGAGAATGCTCAAAGGTAGCCGAAGCAAAATCCATCTCTTCATCACCTGATTCCAAGAAAGGAATCAAGCCACCTAGTCTCCATCAGTTTAAGTACAAGCAAAGAAGGTATGACAATCATTCAAATTCTACTTTTGCATATAAGAGAAGTGATTTATTTCATAGATCTGCTAACCGTGATGTAGTTAAGCATCATACAAAGAAACAGTGGGTTAAGAAGACAGATGTGCCCACAAGAAGAGAGACTAAGAAGAATGAGAACCTTCTGAATCCTCCTATCATGAAGACATAATTGAATGGGAAACGACCTAATTTTTGCAATTTCTGCAAAATCAGTGGCCATTGGGAGAAGAAGTGCTGGAAGTTGCACCCCGAAATTCGCCAAGAGTCAAGCAAACATATGGCGAAAGAGCTCGTGAAGAAAGCTCCATTCACCATTCAAAAAACACGCTTACAAGAAGGAAATGCTTGGTTCGAGTTGGGTAAGCAGTTCACGATGTTTCTGCAGGTTATGTTTATGATATTTTGCAAAATTTCGAGTTTTATGGGGGCAGGTATCCGTCTTTTGATGAAAAGTGCTCAAAATTCGTCTGACTCGGAATCAACAAATAATGACACCATCGCGAAGAGCTCGACAAGAGGAATCCGACGACGCTTGAATCGCGTCAAACAGCCTCCGGATCGAAAAGTTATTGCAACCTGAAATTTTGTCAAATCAAGGCAAAGGCAGGAGATGGAGCACTGCAGCTTGAGCAATCAAGGAGAACGCAGATTGAATATCAGAACAAGCCGAAGCTCAGCGAGAAGACAACATTCAGAGAAATGTTTATGTCTCACACATTGATCAGCATTGATCAGCAGAAAGTTCTCCGCCCTGGGCTCACGTTCTACAAGATCTAGAGCACAACGAAATCCATATTGCGTACTTGAGAGTTCTTTTGAGGTCGTGATTGCTGGAGGCTGTTGTTCGTTGCTGCCGCAGGGAGAAGTCTGTTGAAGGCCATGCCTGCGTGGACCCTGCATTCTTGCAACGCTGCCATCCACAAGCAGGAACATTTCCATTTGGGCTGTCATTGCTGACTGCCCTTTGCATCGACCGTGAACAACAGGAGGAATTCCACCGCTGCCAAGAGGTACGCTGCCTGCAAGGCCGGTGCTGGGCTGCCAAGAGGTGCGCAGCGGAAGCGTGGACTATGCTGGGTTGTGGACTCTGCACAGACAGAGGTTCAATAGAAGACCTCTTCCACTTAATTTTTGCGTGATCCATGACTACCCATTTACCCGCACCGGTCATCAGCATAGTCAGGGAAGGCAATTCATTTCCCACGATAAATTTGGGCCGGTGGGGAATTCATGGATTGGTTTTCCGTGATAGAAGTGAATTGCCGGATTTTGTGCCACAAAATCGGCATTCTGGATAATGGAAAGGAGTTTGTTGTGAAGGAAGTAGGCAAAGATGGCATGTGGAACAAACTCAGAGACGTGGAAACTGGCAGGCAGCTAACCATGGAGGAGTTTGAGAGAGCTGTTGGGCATTCTCCTATTGTCCAGGAACTCAGGCGGCGGGAAGTTAGAAATCGAACACCGCATCGATTATGACCTGGAGCAGAGTCGCTCTGGGTGTTTTCTTCGTGTTCCTTCTTTGATGATGATGTTCTAAAAGATCCAAACGTGAATCAAATTTTGTGTGTTGATGTGGATCCTCCTCCTCGTCTGCGTATAACTGCAGGTCGGCCATTCTCAATTCCAACAGTGTTTTTCTTTATTTTTTTGAAATCATGGAGTTTTAATGTCTCTGTGGAATTAGCAATCCAGTCGTAGCTCAAATCTCTATTGTCAAGGGCTTTCACTAGAGCCGCAACGCCTGTTGCATGAGAAGAATGTTTAGTGGAGATATTGGAGTTGGTCTTAATGTGAGGAGACGACGATCATCTTTTCTGTGGACTTTCACTGTGGTTTACTCAATGAGACCATTAACTTCTGGCACTGTTTTCAGATGCTATTCCAGAATGTGGATGAAGGTTCCCAAGAGGATTTCTGGCAACTAGCAAGGCATTACTTGGAGACATTAAGAGAGGACACAGGAGTTCAGAAACTGAAAGCCATTTTCCCAGATGCTGGAGCTGCTTCTCTTTTGAAGAATTGGTGGAAAGATGCAAATTTCAGCTTTAACAGCTTGAGTGATAGAAAACCAGTTCAAGATGAGGATGAAATTGTCGTCATGATTGCCCCAGATTACCAGATGCTTGAAAGTGTTGAGTGAATTGCATCTCTTTTATTTGACAATTTTCCAAGGCCACTTATCATGTGGAACCCCGCCTGTTTAGTGCTGATGTTGGTCGTAGTCGCTATGTGAAATTGTGTGCAGCAAATTTTAGTGCAAGTAGAGGATCGATTGCCGCTTACTGGAAAGGCTTTTCAGCCTGCATTTGGGAAAAGCAGTTTATTTGTGTCATCCTTTCAACAGGTATATGATGAAATTGTTTCAATCTGTTGGAATTCGACACCACCAAGTGCAATCAATGTGCAGAAAATGCATTTTCTCTTGGAAACTGTTCATGAGTCTGCTCGGTTGTTACCTGCTGGACCACGTCTATAGCGATGTTCCTTAAAGCATGACATGAAATTGAAGCAAGACATTACTGTGCCAGCTGGAGCTATTGTAGCTGTTCCAATACAGCTGGTGCAAATGGATGCTTGTAACTGGGGGCATGATGCTAATATTTTTAACCCAGAACGCTTCTTGAAACACAAACATTTGAGTTCAGCTTAAGCATGAAATCAACTATCCAATTTCAGCTTCCTAGATTTTGGAAGCTTTGACTACGGTGTTATCGATGACGATGGATCTCTTTGTAGCTCGTACTATGATCACCAAGGGCTGGGTTACAAGGATAGCCAGCTCAGAGATTCGTTGAGGAGGCCCGATGATCATTTACCAGCAGATGCATCCAACACCCTCTTTGTTGAGGACCTCCCACCTAAGTGCACTCGCAGAGAAGTAGTTCACATATTTCGCCCTTTTGTTGGTTTCAAGGAAGTTAGGCTTGTAAAAAAGGAGGCCAGAAATCCTGGAGGAGAGCCTCTTGTTCTATGCTTTGTGGACTTTTCTAATCCAAATTGTGCGGCAACTGCAATGGAAGCCCTCCAAGGCACAGGAAAATTATAGATGGTTTTGATGTGTTATTGAAACACTGAGAAAGCAGTGAATGAAAGGAGCGCTACCAGCAGAATGAGCGGACAAAGACACACACGGTGAGTTGGTATTGTTTAGGAGTTTGAGCCCGTGCATGTTAAAAGGGGTTTTTTTTTTGAACCGTTTGTATATTGTCCCTTTGAGCACATATTTGTCACATTACATTACTTGGTAATTTCCATGTAAGAGGCCATAGTTGGCATTAAAAATTTTGCATGTAAATTGTTGAATGTCATGTAAAAGGCCAAAGTGGCCAACGATGAAAGAGATGATGTAAAATATGCTTATGAAGCATTGGAAAAGGCTTGTTTTTAGCCACTCTTATGTAAGGGAGAGTGAGAGTGAGAGGCATATTTTTACGCATTAAGCCTTGTTGGCATCTTTGTAAGCAAATGGGATCAGGAAATTTTCCTAAAGCCATTTTGGCATGTAAACTTGACCAATGAACCCTTGGCAAGTGTTGTAAATAGGTATGATCAGCTACAGGTTGCAGCTTTATGCAGATGTGGACTTTTGCATTCCGATTCTGAAGGACTGAGGTGAAGGGATCTTGAAGGGATGTTCCTTTTCAGACATTTGTGTTGCAGCTTTATGCAGATGTGGGCTTTTGCATTCCGATTCTGAAGTACGCCAGGTGAAGGAGTCATGTGGGAATGTGCCTTTCAAAGACATTTTCATACAGTTGACGATGGATTGAAGCTGATACTTTTGGAGACCAAAAGTTTTCTTTTCGGGGAGGTTTGATCCAGGAGGATCTCCACCAACAAAGAAGTTTACTTATGCACCATGAAGACACTTTATGATGGGTGACAAAGTAATGAGTAAATTAATTCATTATTTCATTTAAAAATTATGAAGTGGATAATGTTCTAAGGAGTGGAAAATGACTCACCAAAATATTCACTTATTATTCATTTTGAGAAAATAGTTTTATGTGAGAATTGACCTCACAACTAATTTGCTATTTCTCATTAAGAGGTTGAGCTTTCTTGGCATGGTTAAGATCCTTGAAGTTGGGTTTGCCATTTTTGCCTTGAGTAAGTTTTAAAGTCCTAGAATCATGGAGTTTGTCTTTCCTTAAAATGTCTTGAGATCCTACTATTGTGGATTGGGGAGTTATGGGGAAAAACTATATAAAATCATGATGTGAGCCTTTGAAAGAGGAGGAGAAAGGATAGGAAACTTAGCCTTTGAAAGCCGTAGTGCTTGGCTAATGCTCAGCCATGGAACTGGAATGTATGAAAGCTTAATTTGAAGATGAAATATAAAGGATCTGCCTTCCAATTGAAGCAGGTCCGGAGAGGTAACCCCAGTGAGTTGGAGGGGTGAACTCCGTTACCAATTTGGTTGTCTTTCGCTTATGTGTTATGTGCTTCCTGATTATGTTTAATTCATGTTAATATGTGTATGCGAACTAACATGCTCATTTAAACCTGTATAATCCATAGTCGTTTTAAAGGATCTTAGTACCGTACACGTGATGGTTGGGTAGTACTCGACCCGTGATCGGATCACCCTTGGAAGATGAATCCAAGAGTCACACCATTGTATTATAAATGTACATCTATGGTGAATAATATGAGTATCTCATGCTTATATTTCTATGTGTGTGTTTAGTTTCTTCATACACCATGTGTGTGTTTAACATGGTATCAGAGCTCTGGGTTTAGAGGTCCCCATTAAGCTTCTGAATAACACTGGCTTGTGTTGCATGAGTGCAACCTCTACCATATCCCAACATATACACTGCCTCTTCCTCCTCCAATCACAGTCGACCTCCCTCCTCAGAGCTTTGTTGCGGGTGCTCTCTGGATCAAACAAGAGTCATCTGTAATCATCCTTTCAGATGCATCCTTGCATTGCCCATGTCTTGGGAGAGTTTAGGTGAATGATTCTGCTGATCCATGTATTTTTGTAGTTTTTGAATTTTGGACCATTCCTTGGATAACATTGTGCCAAAATAGTAAAGAACCTTGGGCACTGCTTCTGCAACCAATTTCCCAGATGTTGTACTTTGTATAGTTGCAGCATTTGCACGATATTCCAGCGCTTTTATATGAGCCTTAAATTTCATGATCATAGTAGCACTGTCATAGTGAAGCTCCTTAGCTTGATAAATCAACAATGATAATTGTCAAATTATGGGTTATGCTTCCTCCATGGTAACCTCACTGCCCCTAGTATCAGATTTAGATAGCAATAGTTGGTAGCCCCTTATCTGCAGAAGCGTTACCTAAATAGTATATGGAATATCTTGCCCCAACAGAAACGCCTCTACATCTCTCGATGCCTGTCAAGGCCATGCGGTGCCTGCTACAGCTGTCAGCAACTTCTCTGATTTCTCAAATTTGAAGACTACGGGTTCGTTAACATTAACCCATTCTCTGTGCCTTTTTAAAATATTTTATGCATCAGTACATTGAATGACTCTACTTGTGATTTCACTTGGGTGAATTTTCTCTGTGTTACTTCATTTCTATGAGTTGGTTCATTTCCCATATACTCTACCTATTCTCCATGCTCCTGGTTATCTCTTCATGTCCCCCCTAAATTTCTCCTACACAGCCTCACACCTGCACCTTTGATGCTGCTCCCTTTCACCTGCCAGCCGTCGCAAATGAGGATCTCTGTTTGAAGGTTGTTTGTGACTCAATAAGAAGGAAGTTTGAGTTGTGTTTGGGAATTATTTCTACTTGTTGTCTGTGGGTGCGATGGAACTGAGCCTGGTGGACGACATAGTTGCACGGCTACTGGACGTGAAAGAGAGAAGATTAGCTAAACAAGTCCAACTCTTGGAGGCTGAGATCCGACAACTCTGCTGACCACCAAGGATATTTTTATCTCTCAATCCAATTTTCTTGAGCTCGAGGCCCCTATTGAGATCTTCGGTGATATACATGGGAAATATTCTGTACACAAGAAATAGTGGGAGGTGGACCGTCGTGGAGTTTGGAAGTGAGTGGTAAGCCCTCAGAAGACTGTGTTAGCTCATCATTTTGATATTTCTTCTAGTTTTTTATCTCGATTTGATATGAGTATTTCTCCTCTGAAGTCGTTGGTCCAATACAAGTAGCTATAAGTTGCATTAAGGCTTGGATCTCCAATGAATGTTCCATTTATATGAGTATTGAGAGCATATTGTTTTCTTTCAAGAAAATTCCAAGTTCATATAATATTTATTCATACCATAGTCGAAGCATCTATATATATGAGCATTCAAGTCTCATCCATAATCTTGCAAAGTGAGACTCTTACTCCTATTATTGATGATGGAACCACAAGAATTAATGAATGCTATTGGTGCACATTGTTCATAAGCATTAGGGACTGTTTATATTCTTTAAAGTTTCAGTCATTTGGCATTGTGTGAGATATCTGCAAATGCATTTTTATTAAAAATGGATCGAATTGATCATGCATTAAACTTATTGAATACTTTAATGCATTCCACTATTGATGAAATGGTAGAAATCAACAAAAACACTCTCATAGACATTAAAATTTGTCTACAAAATTCACATGAAAAGATCGAGTTTCCACAGCTTGAATCTCAGCTCCAACAAGAAGAATTAAAAGAAAAGAGTCATCATTCTGAACCTTTTTCTGTTCAGAACATTGAGAAGGACTCTCATCAGAAGAAAGAATATAAAGTTGTAGCTGATTCACATTCAGTTCCTTGTACAAGAGAAGATTTACATGTAGATGCAGCAGCTCAGTCATCACTTCCTAAGTCCATCATCAGACCTTGGGAAGAACTTGTCCACAAAAAGCACAGAACTGGTCTTGGATATGAAAAGGAGTTTTCCTTTCATATTCTGGACTGCTCCAAGCCCATCAAATTTCAGAGTGCCAAATTTATTTATAACATTTCACCTGTAGGTATTCCAGATCCTACTCCACTTCCACAACAACAACAACAGATTATAAAATGCCAACACTATGATCGAGTTGGCAATATGAAAGATCACTGTTTTGATCTTCATCCATGCAAGCATTGTGGTCGACACACCCATTATTCACACAGATGTTTCAGAAAAAATCCTCCTGCAAGAAAAAAGATTCATCTTGGATGGATCACTTCTTGGCAATGGGCATCAACAGCCAAGAAGATGTCTAAGTCACAAGTCAGAACTTGTTCTCGAATATTGAGCAAACTTGCAGTTGAGTTTTCACCATCATCTCACCTTGTACCTGACAGGGGGGAAAATGGTGGTCATCTACAAGCTTCGATGCCACATTAAGTGAGCCTGAGCCACAATCTCTCATTCCATATGTTTGGTCCAATCTGCTAGTTTAGATTAGGCTTCAATTTCCTATCAATCCTAGTAGGTACACTTAGAGGTACTTATCTAAAATATATATATCTAGAATGATTTGGCCTCCTAAATGAGGGTTTGGTGTAATATGATTCAATACTCTTTTACAAGAGGTTGTTCCTTGTCTCCTTCCACACTTGAACACCTTCTTAAACAAAACAAATCTAATCTCCTAAAAACAGAGTTCTATTGTTTGTCCGAGATTCTCTAGTTCTTTTACAATGTCTCAATTCATAGAACCTCTTCCAAGTCTTAAATCAACACACTTATCAATCACAATCATTTAAAACAGAAATCAAGGTAAATAATCTTGAAATCAACCAATAGCTAAGTCCTTTTACAAGGTTCAGTCATTAGACTACAAGTTGAGCTCTGCAATTACAACCATGATCATTAAGCAGAAATGATAAACTTAAGCTTTGAAACATGAAATAATAAACAAAATTATTAATTCGAACACTGATATCAATTGAATATTTTTACAAAGACCTTTCACAAAAGACACTGGCTTAAATTGACAATTCTGATTCATAAACTTGCAGCACAAGAATTAAATGGAAATGTATATCAAATCTAATTACGCAATTGTCAATGAAAAAACACAAGAAAGTGTACCAGCTCTGTAGTGGGGGCCCTCCACACATTGCAAGCACACCTTAAGATAACTCATATGAAGAATATTACTGAATGTAACAACATATATATCTGAATCTCTGTATTAAAGTCTAAAAGTCAATTACATAAATCAAGTTTTGAAGTTTGTCACATAATGTCTCATGTAGTGTAGTCCTTCAATGTTTTTCTTCTAACTATTTATCATCAAAATACATAACAAGAAGAGGCTATTTGTGTTCCTAAAAATCCTAACTAACTTCCCAAAGGAGTCGAATTAGTTAAGAGCCCTCTTTACAAGCAAAATATCAAATCTGTTCATTAATTTCTTAGGATTTTATGCTGAAATAGCTGAAGTTGACCAACGTTGACCAGCCACTTATGGACTTCGAATCTGGAAGTGGTTAGATATTTAACCATCCTTGTACATTCAGGAATAGACCCTCAGTCCTTGATTTTACCAACCTGTCATGCAACGTGTCAAAACGTGAAGCCATTACAGGAAGTTACGAAAACCTGTAATTTTATGAAAAATCCTAATTTTAACACAAAAACTCCTAAAATTAATTCCAATGGAAAAATAATAATAATGGCATTACATTAATCATTTTCAAAGGAATATGAGAGATTTATGAAGGTGAAATGAGAAAATATGATGGATAAAATGAATTTTTTAGGTGAAAGGATGAGTCATGAAATGGTATCAACATCTCCCCGAAATACAAGACTTTGCATGTCCTCATGCTAACTGGTTAGAATTATTTTCTTGTTGTTTCTGCTACCTACAGTAAAACATCCATGTTCATCTGAGTTTGATATTCAGTCTTCAAGATTTGATATTTGGCCTTGATATCTTTCTTCCGCCTATACCATTTTCTAGCCTATCTACATATTTCAATTTTGTTGGTTTTGAGTTTTTTTACTTTTCTTTTCAATTTTTCATTTTCATCTTGAATTTTCTTACTTTTTGTTCTCAGTGCCTCATTTTATCTTTTCACAACTTTTTCCAACATTTCTGATTCCATAAGCTCTTGTTGCAAATCTTGAATTTGTCTTTCTAATTGCTTCTTCTTTTTGTTTGAGAGTTTTTGCTCCTTTGGTTCTTCCTCCTTGGTTTTGATTTCTAGTTCCTGTGTATTGTCATCCTGGGCTTGTTGTAGGTTATCACTATCCTGTACTTTCTTGCCTTTAGTCCTTCTAGATTTCCTTGTATAAGTGGTGAAAATTTTATCCTTTTTAGCTTTCTTAGCTTCCTCCATTCTCATTTTCCTTGTTCTTATACTATTGCTAGGTAGAGCAAAGGTGTTTGGTCTATACTCTGCAGTCTCATCATCTATCTCAATTATATCAGCAATCAATTCTGTAACCTCTTGCTCTTTCTGTTCTTCTTCATCAATTTTAATTTAATTAGAGATCAAAAATCTCTTCCATGACATACCTATCTTTTGTAGTTCAAATTCAATCAAAATTTTTACCAATCCAAAATGATACAGGCTTCTATCCATATTACTTCTTTGTTTCTGTATGGTTTTAGACATTTTAGTCAAACTTTGTAGAAGAAAATATAGAAGGCTTATAGTACATTCTCCCTTTAGATGCAACAACATTTTGATGTGATAAATATATACTATGCTATATATGCCTTCACATTTAATAAATTTTTGAAGTACATAAACCATTTCATCCCAAGGATGAACAAGCCAACTTCTAGAAACTACAATTTTCCAATTAACCGAGGACACTCTGGATCTAGATACAAACTGTGTCCATGATTTCTCCTTGAATTGCTTAGTTTTGAAATATTTTTCACCCTCTGGACTGATGCCTATGGTTTGAGCAATGGTATCCTCTAAAACCCTGAATGAAAGGTTTCCTACTGTGGCTCTTTCTCCATTAAAGGAAGAAGCAAATTTCCTAGTGATTTCTTCATTGTGTCCATTAAATTGTTCTAAAAATGTCAACCACTATTTATCCCTCAAAATTTTAACACAATCTGCATTTATTTTCGAACTATCAAACCTCTGCCCTATTCGCCATAAATTTCCTCTGTTCTAATACCCTTTCCTTATGCTCTGTTAAAAAAAAAAAAAATACCCAAGGTATTTAACAGTTACCTGGTATGTTGCGTTCCTCCTAGAGTCTTCTGAACTGACCTCCATGTGTTTGGATATGCCTTGGTTGCTATATCTTCTCCTCTGTTCGAGCAGGGTATCCCGACAGCAAGCTTGCATGTGGCTGTCTTCAAACTATATTCTCGGCAGAACCCTTTCTCCTATGCAATGAACTGGAAACTCCTTTTGTTTTAAAAAGTTTAAATTACACTGACCCTTTTTGCATGAAAGACCATAAAGTCTGCACCTGTGTATCATGGAATGATGTTGATGTGGTTGTGGTTGCAGAGGACATAATGAAATGGCTGCGGAGGACGAGATGAAATGGAATGGTTGTAGAGGAAGGGATTGTTACAATGATGGTCTTCAGACAAATGTCTCAATTATAATGTCTGATAAGGCCATAGAGAGGCCTTATAGACCGTTTGTACTGCCTGTTAGTTCATGCGGAATAGGCTTTGAGGTTTTAAAATTAAGGTTTTAAAAGGGTTTTAAGGGAGTATAGAGATAGGTTATAGGTTTAAGGGTTTAGGAAGATTTAGCTCATGCAGAATGTGTTTGAGGTTTAAAATTAAGGTTGTAAGCGGGGTTAAGGGGGTATAGATGTAGGCTATAGAATGTAGGCTTAAGTTTTAAGAAATTTTTTAAGAGTAGTGATATAAGTTGAGATGGTTGTGAGACAGTTATAGGTTGAGTGTGGGCAATCTTAACCAAGATGTTGGTATATAGGTATAATGGTTAGGAGTATAGGTTATAGTAGAATTTATGAAACTAACTTCAATAATTAACCATAAATTAATTATTTAAAATTGAAATTAACATAAATAAATTTAAGTATTAAAACAAGAATTCTTACATTCCTTTACTAGTTTTTTTAATCTCCCTTTGACTGGTTGGCTTTGTGCAAGTATAATGTAGTCTTCTTCTTCTAAACAGGTCCCTTTCTAGATGAGCATGCAATAGGTCCCTCTGATATTTTTGACTTGTTTAATCTTGTAGACATGTTGATGTAGCCTTTGAATTGCTTAGTTTTGTAGACATGTTGATGCAGCCTCTGACTTGCTTGGTTTTGTAGACATGTTGATGTAGCCTTATTTGAGCTGATGTGATCTTACTTGAGCAGGTCCCTCTGCCATTTCTTTGTAGAACTTTGATAATCCTTTGATGATGCACAGGTCCCTCTACTGATTTGAATTAGAACAACTCCTTCTTTGAACAATCAATCAATTAAATAAAACAAATCCCTTGCTTATTGAGATTATGGAAATGAGGAGATGAAAGAAAATATGAAAAAATCACTTTTCCTTCTCCCCTACTTATTCATTGACTTGTCCTCAAGTCATTATTTAGAATTGGCAAGAGCAAATGATTTTGACAGAAATGAGAAAATGAATTCTTACTGGCCATTTTCTTGGTTTTCCTGTAAGAATTCTAGTTTAGATTGTGCCAGAGTCTGGTTTTCACATCTAAACTTTTATTTTTTATTGTTTTATTATTATCATTATTAATTTTTTATATTTTTTTTAATTTTTTTTTAAAATTATTATATATATATATATATATATATATATTTTAAATTTGAAGAAAAATAGAAATGACTATGGTAAAGATATCACAGCTGATTGCTGTACTATCTCAACCTCCTTCTGCTGTGCCACTGTCTGAATGAAATATTCTTTGCTTATAGGCTTGTGATAAAGCTTCAGCCTATGTCCATTTATTATAAATGTTCTTCCTTCTTGGTCAATGGTGCTAAGTTTTACTGATCCATTTTCAAAGACCTGAACAATTTCATAAGGGCCCATCCAGTGTGTTGTAAACTTGGCCTTATAATCTTTAAATTTTGAATCAAATAGTAAAGCCCAGACACATTCTTGAAATTGTTTCTTCTTGATATGTGTGTCATGCCATTGCTTCCTTTGTTTTTGCATAAGTATTATTCTTTCTAATTCCTACTTCCTGATTTCATCCAATTGATTCAATTGCATGATCCTTTCTTTTTGAGCCTCATTAAGATCAATGTCTAAATCTGCAACCAATTTGTAAGTGTGTATTTGAAACTCAATAGGCAGTATTACCTCTTTACCATACACCAGTTGATAAGGTGTAAATCCTGTTGTATCTTTCCATGTGATTCTATGAGCCCAGAGAGCATCCTTGAGCTTATCCTCCTAGTCCTTTTTATTCATTGCCACTGTTTTGGTGATGATTCCTTCCAAAGTTTTATTTGTATACTCCACTTGGCCATTGGCCCGTGGATGGTAGGGTGTACTCCTCCTATGCTTAATTTTTTACTTTTCAGTGATGCCATGAACCAATCTAGAAGTAAATTGGGTACCTTGGTCTGTTACTATTTCTCTAGGCACTTCATATCTAACAAATATTTCTTCAAAAAGGAAATTGACCACTGTTTGCTTAGTTTCCATAAAAAGTGCCTTTGATTCAGCCCATTTTGTTACATATTCAGTACATACTAAGATGTAATTTTTACCCTTACAAGGTGGATTAATGGGTCCAACAAAATCTAGAGCCCATTTTTCAAATGGCTCTAGATGTACTTGAGGTTGTAGTGGCATCTGATCTGAGGCAGTTGGTCTGCCCATGCGTTGGCAACTATCACAACTTCTTACATATTTCTTTGAATCTTTGAAAATTGATGGCCAATAATAACCAAGACTGAGGATTTTGAATGATGTTCTTTTAGTTGCAAAATGGCCACCACAAGGTTCATCATGGAAAGATTTTAATATATCAATAATTTCATCATCTCTTATGCATCTCCTAATAATCATATCATAACCAGTATAAAACAAGTCTCCATTAACCCATGAATATCTGACACTTTGCTTGATTAGTATTTTATTCTCCTTTGAACTGAAGGATGGTGGTAATTTTCCTGTTGATATATAATTAGCTAAATAAACATACCATGGATTTAATATTGAAATTGCAAATAAATGTTCATCAAGAAAATAATCTTCAACTGGAACAACTTCACCTAGATTCTGGAGTCTAGAAAAGAAGTCTGCCACCTGGTTTTCTTTACCTGGTCTGTCTAGCACTGTAAAATTAAATTCCTGTAATAATAGTAACCATATGGTAACTATACCATTAGTTATAGGTTTATTCATTAAGTACCTAATGGCAGAGTGATCAGTATGAATAAAGACTTCATAACCAGTTATGTAATGATGAAATTTGTTCACAGCATGTATAATTGCAAGCATTTCCTTCTCAGTGACTGTGTAGTTGAGTTCTAGAGGTGTTAGATTCTTACTGATGAAATAAATGGCATAGCTTAAAGATTATTCTTTTTGTCCTAATGAAGCACCTATTGCTGTATGAGATGCCATAGTGGTGATGTGGAAAGGTAGATTCCAATTAGGTCCTTTTAGAAATGGAGTAGTGGATAATTTTTCTTTAAGTTTTTCAAAAGTTGTTTAACAATTATCATTCCAATTGAAAGATACATCTTTTTCAAGAAGCTTAAACAAAGGCAAAGCTATATTACTAAAGTGTTCAATAATTCTCCTATAATAACTTGCATAACCAATAAAGCTTCTCACATCTTTTTGAGTTTTTGGTAGTGGCAGATTAAAAATAATTTGGATTTTGGATTGATCTACTTTGATTCCTTCTAAAGAAACATAATGACCCAATACTACCCCTTCATTTAACATCATATAAAATTTTTCATTACTTAGGGATAAATTGGCTTCTATACATATTTTCAGAATTTTCTCAAGGTTTTGCAATGAATGATCAAAAGAGTTACCATATACTAAAAATTCATCCATATACACTTCAACAAAATCATGAACTAGATCAGCAAAATTAGCTAATACTGCTCTCTGAAATGTTGCTGGAGCATTACACAATCCGAATGGTAAAACATTGTAAGCATATGTGCACCAGGGGCAAGTAAAAGTTGTTTTATCCTGATCCTCTAAGGCCATGATGATCTAATTATAACCATTGAAACCATCAAGGAAGGAAAATGATGATTTCCCAGCTAATGTGTCCAAAACTTGGTCAATAAATGGAAATGGAAAATAGTCTTTAAGGGTTGCTTTATTGAGTTCTCTGTAATCAACACAGATTCTCCATTTACCATTTTTCTTGGGTACTATCACTAATGGAGATACCCACTGGCTGTCAGAGATGGGGTAAATGAAATTTACCTTCAGTAAATTTTGCAATTCATCTCTTACAATTTTCTGAAGCATAGGGTTCATCCTTCTTTGTGGCTGCCTCACTGGTCTTATATTAGTGTCTGTGTAAATGTGGTGAGTGAAAGTTTCCGGGTGAATTCCCTACATATCAGTATAGTCCCAAGAAAATTCCTTTTGGTATTTTGTCAATAATTCAATCAAGTTTTGTTCCTGAGATGAGTCTAGGAGTGTTCCAATGTTTAATGTTTTTCCTGGACTAATCTCTATGGTTTTGCTTTGTGTGTTTGTCATGGAATGAATAGGAAAAATGTCTTCAAACAATGTTTGTAGAGAATGGATGGTACAAGTTTCCTGAAAAAATTGTGCTAGTAGTTGATCTACAAAACTATATTGTTCGTTTCTCAATTCCTCTAAAACATCAGGTTGAGCTATAAACAATTCCACCAAATCTTCATTGTTATCTTCTTCAAAATCATAGATTTGGTTAATGCTCAAAACAGGGTGAAATTATTCTTTGTCATTATATTTGTCATCAAGCCATAGGTTATGAGCTATTGCTGGAGATTGTGCTGATGGGTATAAGGTAAGTTGTTTTCTTTCTGTCCCTATGGAAATGGTCATGTTGCTTGATCTACACCCAATAAATGCATCAGCAGTTGCCAACCATGGCCTACCAAGTATGATAGGATGTCCTCCTAAATTGGACTTTGGCTGGAGTACTAAAAAATCTACTGGATACTCCCAAGATTCTACTGAGACAATTACGTCTTCCAATATCCCTTCAGGAATGACTTTGGATCAATCATCTAATTCCAGGATAATTGGTGTTAATTGTAAGTCTGTGAGCTGCAATGTTTTCATTGTTTCCAGTGTCATCATATTTATGGCAGCTCCAAGATCAATCAAGGTATTTGGAATGGGGATTTTGTTAATGATTGTGGTTACTCTAGGGATACCAGGGTCAACATAATTCTCCATTGAAATAACATTTGACATGAGGCCAGCTAAATTTCCAATGACATGAATGGTTTGTGAATCAAATCTTTTCTTTGCAGGCTTTTTAAGACATAATTCTTTAATAGCTTTGGTGTAAATTGGAATGTCTTTTATTTCCTGAAGTAATGAAATTTTCACACAGACATTCCTTAATTCATCTATAATATCAAATTGAGGTAAAGGCATTGGTAATTTTTCTTGGATTAATCTCTCAGGAAAAGGACGTGGATGCATGGTTTGCATTTGTTTGTTTTGAATTTCATCATCTTTTTTGTTTTGAATTGGAAGTTTATGTTCATCATTCTTGTTTTCTTTTTGCTTTGTAGCTGCTGGAAGTTATGTTTGGAGAGTTCGGCCAGACCTGAGCTCAATTTTTTGCAGAGGTAGAATTGGGTAAGATGTTCCCTCATCTACACTATATGCTAGTTTGTCTACTCCGTTATTTGGGTTAGCTACAGGTTGAGAAAGTTTTTGAGTAGGTCTAGGAGGATGGTTAGAAGGTAGGTGTAATGGTGGTGAATTTATTGGTGGAGAAGTAGTTATTGTTTGTTGAGGATTTTGTGGTTGATAAACAACTGCTGTTGAGGGTATTTCTATTGAGGGTATTGTTGAGGGTATTGATGATATGGCTGGGGATATTGTGAAGGAATTTGTTGTTGAGGATATGAATATCCTCTCTATCCTTGTTGTGGATAATATTGTTGCTGCTGATTAGACCAATTTTTCCAAGGCATAGGAATGTTCCAATAATTCTGAATAGGCATTTGATAATGTGTAGGAAATTGTAAATTTGGAGTTTGAAACATACCTGGAGGTCTCATTTTCCATGATCTTCTAGCTTCCATGAGATATAAGTTCTCCATTTCTACATTTGCTTCCAAATTGTAATTCTGCAAAACCTTCATCTTAGAACAATTAAAAATATCATGATTTTCTGTACAAAATGCACAAACTTGAACACTTTCTAAAGGAAATTCCTTTAAAGCATGTCTTTTTCTGCATTTTGGATAGAACACAACCATTAATTTGTCTTCTTCTTCTTGTTTCTTCTTTTTTTTTAGCATATATATTTGATTTCTCAAGGTACTTAATATGTCTATTTTAAAGTCTTCAAATAGGTTGCCTATTTCAGCTTTTGTAACACTTGTTGTGGCAGATTTAGTGGCTTTAGATGTCATAGTTCTTTTTCCATTCCTTGCTTTACTTCTAGAATAATTTTCACAAGAGTCTGTAATCTCATCAAAGGGTAAATGAGAGATATCACCTTTACCCATTAGGTTAAGGTCATCTAAATATTCTTCTCAGATGCCTTTTAGGAATACTGTTTGAATAATGTCAATAGACATGGTTCTATGCTTTGATTTTTGCAGATTATATACAAATATTTCCAAGTATTGTTCTAAGGTTTCATCTTCTTGTTAATTCATTCTAAAAATGTCATCTTTGGAATCTTTTGATCGACAACAAGGTTGATAATTTTTCAAGAAGATTTTCCTCATACCATCCCAATCAGTCATTGCATGTTCACCTAATCCCATAAACCACCTAAGTGCTGATGCTTTTAATGTGGAAGGAAAGAGTCTAAGTCTGTGTGCATCATCTGTATACCCATAGGTTCGACATACTATATCAAATTCAAATAAAAATGAATCAGGGTCTTCATATGCCATGCCTTAAAAATTTGGTAATACATATGGGGGTATATTTTTCATTTTATTTTCTTCATCATCGAGTTCTTCTTGAATGGGAAATTTAAATGTTGACTCCTCTTCCTCTCTTGGGTTTCGATTTTTATCATCTATTTGATTTTGTTCAAGTTCTCTTTGTCTTCTCCTTTCTTCCTGTTGTCTCTCATATTCTCTCATTTGTTCTGCAGTAGGTCCTCTTGCTGATTCTCCTCCTTCCTCAGCCATTTTGATATGTTTTTCTTCTAATTTATCTTCCTCTTGAGGCTTTTCAGGGTCAATTTGTTCCAGGAGAGGTTGTTGGGTTCTTTTACCACTCTCTCTTACTATAGAAGATTCAGGTATATGTTTTCTCTTTGCTTCATAAGCTAATAGGACTTGTCTTTCAATGAGAGTAAGTCTCTAGCCTGATTTTTGTTTTTCCTCAAGTTCTTCTATAGTAGCTTTTCCAGTTGGTGTTGTAAATTCAACCTTCTCTAAAGTTTCTTCTCCCAATGGTGGGTTAGTTTTTAGATGGGGGGTTTTGATCCCTAGGTCTAGACATAAGGAATCATGGCTTAACAAAATGAAGAATTGAAACTAAATATATGTTTTTGTTTTTTTTAGATTTGTTTTTGTTTTTGTTTTAAAGAAAAATACTTCTAGTTTCACCTCCCTGGCAAAGATGCCAAAATGTTTGGTCCAATCTGCTAGTTTAGATTAGGCTTCAATTTCCTATCAATCCGAGTAGGTACACTTAGAGTTACTTATCTAAAATATATAGATATAGAATGATTTGGTCTCCTAAATGAGGGTTTGGTGTAATAGGATTCAATACTCTTTTACAAGAGGTTGTTCCTTGTCTCCTTCCACACTTGAACACCTTCTTAAACAAAACAAATCTAATCTCCTAAAAATAGAGTTCTATTGTTTGTCTGAGATTCTCTAGTTCTTTTACAAGGACTCAATTCATAGAACCTCTTCCAAGTCCTAAATCAACACACTTATCAATCACAATCATTCAAAATAGAAAGCAAGATAAATAATCTTGAAATAAACCAATAACTAAGTCCTTTTACAAGGTTCAGTCATTAGACTACAAGTTGAGCTCTGCAATTACAACCATGATCATTAAGCAGAAATGATAAACTTAAGTTTTGAAACAAGAAATAATAAACACAATTCTCAATTCGAAGACATATATCAATTTAATATTTTTACAAAGACCTTTCACAAAAGACACTGGCTTCAATTGATAATTCTGATTCATAAACTTGCAGCACAAGAATTAAATGGAAATGTCTATCAAATCTAATTATGCAATTGTAAATGAAAAAAACACACGAAAGTGTACCAGCTCTATAGTGGGGGCCCTCCACACATTGCAAGCACACCTTAAGATAAATCAGATGAAGAATATTACTGAATTTAACAACATAAATATCTGAATCTCTGTATTAAAGTCTGAAAGTCAATCACATAAATCAAGTTTTGAAGTTTGTCACATAATGTCTCATGTAGTGTAGTCCTTCAATGTTTTTATTCTAACTATTTATCATTGAAATACATAACAAGAAGAGGCTATTTTTGTTCCTCAAAATCCTAACTAACTTCCCAAAGGATTCGAATTAGTTTAGATCCCTCTTTACAAGAAAAATATCAAATCTGTTCATTAATTGCTTAGGATTTTCTACTGAAATAGCTAAAGTTGACCAACGTTGACCAGCCACCTGTGGACTTCGAATCTAGAAGTGGATAAATATTTCACCATCCTTGTACATTCAGGAATATACCCTCAGTCCTTAATTTGGCCAACCTGTTATGCAACGTGTCAAAATGTGAAGCCATTACAGGAAGTTACGAAAACCTGTAATTTTCTGAAAAATCCTAATTTTAACACAAAAATTCCTAAAATTAATTCCATTTTAAAAATAATGATAATGGCATTACATTAATCAGTTTCAAAGTAATATGAGAGATTTATGAAGGTTAAATGAGAAAATATGATGGATAAAATGAAGTTTTTAGGTGAAAGGATGAGTCATGAAATGGTACCAACACCATATTCAGAGTTGTAGCTAGAGAAACAACAATTCAAGAAAGCCTAAGCTACAATTATTCATTCTAGATTCACAACTGTAGCCAGAGACACGTATGCCCATGAGCATGCCTTTAGTTGATGTAATGTTCCCAAATTGGGATTGCACAACAGGCTTGGAGAAATAACGCACTCCTTGGGAGATTGATGTACAAAATTAAGTTTTCAGCCCTTGGGTCCCTTAGATAATCAGATCTGGAGTCTAAATCCAAGAGTGGAGCAAAAAAAAATCAAACAAGGTGTGGTAAACAGGTCTCCCACAACCTAGTCTAGCTGGAAAACACCCTACAAGAGGGGCTGCAGCTATGCACAATAAGAAGCTTCAGGAATAAAAAAGTCTTTGATGATTTAAGCAGGAGGCCATAAAATATAATTAGTAAATGAATGTACAGCAACAAATCAGAAGTAAAGTGAAGCCCTTTCAATATACAGTAGATTACATGAGACAAGAGAGCAAGATATCTTCAGAAAAGAGAGCTGCAACATATATATATCAGCAGAAATGGCTCAACAACGTTATTTTTAGGAGATATAGCAGTTGCATATTACAACTCAGATCTAGGACAGATCTGTGGACAAAACATCAGATCTATATCAGATCTGGAAACTAGATATTTTTCTTTACAAGATCCCCTTAGGGTTTTGACCAAATCATACATATATAAGAGTAGATCCGAGATACAAGTTGCAGATCTGTAGAATACTGCAGTAATTTCTAAATAGAACATTACATTGCAAAATATCAGATCTAAATATAACATGGATCAACAATCTAATCCATGGATCACCAAAGTGAAAGGCAAAGCCCAGCACCAGAGATCTCTGATCAAAACTGGAATCAAAACACCACAGAGAAGCTCATATCAAAAGAACACAATCTATAAATAGAAACAACGCTGTAGAAAAAAATGACATGGATGGCCACTGCCAAGTTGCATATCTGAAGCATAAATAGGAGAGGCACTCTTCCAGGAGGTTAAAATACACACTCCATGAGAAGAGGCTCCCAAAACAAACTAGATATCTATAGATCTAGACTCCCACTTACTGCAGCTTGAAAAAGCAGCAAAACCCTCAATGGATCAGCGCTGCAATTGTAAGTAGAGATTGGCATCAAGTGTGATAGTGGATCAATTTAGTAAATACTCCTCCAAGAATCCTCAAAGGAAGAGGTGAAATCCCTGCATAGGAATTCCAAGCACAATCCTCCACTAAACAACAGAGAATAGTATTTTTCTAAGCAGAAAAAATAATCAGAAATATGATCAATCAACAACCTTCTCTTGCTGCTTTCCCTCTCCTTTTATAAGATGAGAGCCTTTGCAAATCCTAAACCACCTTGATGAGTTAGCTCTTTTCACGTGAGGGGCCTCCTTCTAAAACTGCGTTGTCCCTTTAGGAGATACATTGAACCTATACAATGCTATAAATTTGGTCAAGGTTGACCCAGTCCCACAGCTCAAACCCATTTTACACCTACAAGTGATTATTTACATGGCCCTGATTTAACTGTGTTCAAATGGGCATTGATTTATTCAGTCTTCTTAGGAGTTTTACATGTCCTCCTTTATTCATTTATTCATGCAACAAAAAATAAAATAAAATTGAATATTCCTCTGAGCTTAGGCTAAGTAGGAATATTATAGTCCTCCCCTCCAAAATGTTGCTTGTCCTCAAGCAACTGATAGGGTAAGAGCTGTGGTAATTCTCCTCCTTCATGGTTGGCTTCATCAAGGATCAAATCCTCATCATAAGAAAAGTGCTTAGCAAGCCAAAGCATCATGAATTTTTCCTCCAATGCCAACATAATATGTGCATAGTCCATCCCTTCAGGAGTGAAAAACTCAACAGAAATAAACATGGGTGGAGCAATGCTACATCTAAAACATGTATCATTAAGTACAAGTTGAAGTAACAAACCATGTGGTACATACACACTGCCCATCCTCTGTCCATACAATCCCATAAACAACACAACTATATCATCAATGTATGGAAGCAAGAATACATATATGCAAACTGAAATCTACACTTCAGGAGGTGGGTCAAAATCCCTCATGTGATGCTAGCGCAGTGCACTTCTTGTCTTCATTAGATCCAGGTGTGATGAGTGGCATTCCCACCACACTTTTGCTACATGAGTCACCTTAACATGGCTGAAGGTGTTACATAAGTTTGGTGCCTTTGGGAAGCACCCATCATGAAAAGGAGTCCCCCTTTGCACATCAAGGGAGTGGGCAAGTTCAGAATTTCCATTGGCCCTCAACAAAATATGAGATCCATATGATCTCTCACTCCCTTTAGGAGTGATATCCTACAAAAACATGGCAAAGGAATGTAATAGATCAAAAAATAAAACTTTCTTATCAAGATCAAATCCTTTACCATCATAGTCCTTCACCCACATGGAGTTGTGCATGAGCATTCCCCTCCTCCCAAGAAAAGGAAGAGCTAGCTGAGATGACTCTTGCAAAGAGTCCATTAGCTGCCCCAATCCTCCATAGCTATTGCACTCTTGAAAGTGCTGATGCAATTCCTCTCTCATGCCTTCCCAATCAAAACTCTTCATGATCAGGGAATATATCTTCATTGAATACATATGGCTGAGGAAGACTTATTCATATGCTCCTTGTAGGATCTTCTACTTGAGCTTGGAAGCTCTAGCCAAAAATACATTACCATGATAATAGATGACTACTCCTTGGACTAAGTAGCCCTCTTCTTGATGCATTCCATCTAGTATCATACCTGTGTGGAGATCTTTGGAATACTCCACAAGCAGTTGAGATTTCCAATAAATATCCACACTTCTCAACAATGATAGCGCTGTTGATACATTCATGGGAGTGCTTGTCTTGTTGATGATTTTATTTCTGACATTACACATGCCAAAATGGTTTTTTGGAAGGTAGATCCTCCCATTATTCTCCTCCCACAGCGCTGTAGCTTGGTCTTCTATCGCTCCAATCCTTCCTGGATCTAGATTTGGAGCAACACTTTGTGAGGATTACCCGAAAAGATTTGAATCTGATGGCATTCTAGGTGGCTTGCCATAAGATAAGAATGTCCCTTGTAGCATCCTCATGAACATGAGAGAAGGAACTGTGAGATCCCTGCTCCCACTGTGACATCCATCTCTGTTGTTTGTGTGGAAACATTAGGTGAAGGACAAGTGTTCATGCCTTGAATCATTTGTGGTTTCCCACTCTTCAAGTCCACCCACTCCATTTGCAAATCTTTCCTATCAGTGGTAACCTTCCCCAAGGTAATCAACCATTAGACACCCAAAATGATGTTGGTGTCTGGAATGTAAACTAAAAATAAGTGATCCACCAAAGTGTAGGATCCCATAGTGACAGAGAGTGAGGGGACATATTGCATGCATTGCATGGTCCTATCTCCTGGGACCAAAATAGAAAATCAGTTAAAATTATCAGTGGGGATTCCTCTCCTTTGCACAAGGTGAGCATCAATAAAGTTGTGGGTTGCCCCACTATCAATCAGGACAGATACTCTTTGATTTATGACTTAACCTTGTACTCTTAGGGTCAAGTACTTAGGCACTCCCCTCAAAGAGGCAAGAGACCCACTTG
Organism: Pinus albicaulis; assembly: GCA_034641835.2. NCBI lineage: Eukaryota > Viridiplantae > Streptophyta > Pinopsida > Pinales > Pinaceae > Pinus > Pinus albicaulis. Next base: position 193,827 of record JAXQQM020069911.1, read on the forward strand.
TTGGAGCAAAGACTCCCTTTCCATATCTAGATTGTGTTTGATCTCCATTATCTTCATCATCAACGTTGTGACCCCTCCTAGGTCCATCACCTTCATCTTCCCCAAAATCTGAGAAGACTTCTATGTAGTGTGCCTTGCCAGCAACACATTTGTGTCCTGGTGCCCATGACTCTTGGAAAGTGAAGCATAGTCTCTTCTTCCTCAATTCCCTCTTGAGATCAATATCAAGAGGTTTCTTCAAAGAGCTCTCCTTGGGAGGAGAAAATTTTCCTTCCTTCCCCTTAGAAAAGTGAGGGGCCTTACTTTAGAAAGTTGCCTTTGCTTTTGGCAAGGCATCTTGGAAATCTCTAGCTCTCTCAATGGCATCATGCAAAGTGATGGGCTTGGTAGACTTAACCAACCCATGCAAAGGTTCCTCCAAGCCATCGATGAACATGTAGACTCTCCTTGCTACAGATAGATTAGGAACCATGACTAATAATCTTAGAAAATCAGAGATATAAGTCTCTGCATCTCCTGACTACTTCAGCTTTGCAAGGCTTATGAAGGGTGCTTCAGGATCCTTCTTGTCAAACCTCTCAACCAGTCTTCTAGTAAACTCATATTAGGTAGTTACATTGATATGTCCCAATGTATACAACTCATGGAACCACCAATTGTGTGCTTCTCCCTCAAAGTGCAGCGCTGCAATCTTGATGGCTTCAGTTTCAGGGACCTTGTTCAACTGGAAGTAGATATCCAACTTCTCTACCCATGCCTTAGTAGAACTGGAGGTTGATCCATCAAACTTGGGAAATAAAAGAATCTTCCCATAGCGTGGTGTCTACTATGAAAGAAACCAACATCTCTATACTGCTGCCCTGGTCTCCTTCTGTCCTTGAGGTGACAAAAGTCTTGGAAACTCAAGTGATCCTTGAATCTCTAACTCTAAGAATCATACTCCACAAAGTAATCTTCAAGGGAAGCTTTCTCATGTGGTACTTCATTCTCCACAGCCAAGAAGGTAGGCATAGTGGAGCGTTGTGAAGCTTGTGGGGCTGGTGGTAGATTCACTCGTTGACCAGTCCCATGGTGAGACATATCTGAGCTCTCTCCCAACTGAAATCTCCCAGGAGATTTCCTCATTCTGTCCACCCTCATCTCTTTGATCTCCTTGGAAATATTTTTCATGGTATCCAAAAGAGTTTTTGAAAACTCCTCTACTTCTTTATCATTCACAGCTTCAGGGGCTTTCCCGTTGTCTTGACCCTTTTCAGGATCATCAGTCGTGTAGTCATACTTCTTATGAATCATGTTCTGGTACCTCTTCTTCCTCTTGGTAAGAGGATAATCTTCTTTTGAATGCAGCATGACTGGTGCTCCAAGGCAAGCACAAGTTGTACCAAAAAAGGAGCTCTAATACCATTGTAATGTTCCCAAATTGGGATTGCACATTAGGCTTGGAGAAATAACGCACTCCTTGGGATATTGATGTACAAAATTGAGTTTTTAGTCCTTGGGCCCCTTATATCATCATATCTGGAGTCTAAATCCAATATGGGAGCAAAAAAAAATCAAAATAGGTGTGGTAAACATGTCTCCCACAACCTAGTCTAGCTGGAAAACACCCTAAAAGAGGGGCTGCAACTATGCACAACAAGAAACTTCAAGAATAACTCAGTATTTGAAAATCTAAGTAGGAGGCCATCAAATATAATTAATAAATGAATTTACAACATCCAATCAGAAGTAAAGTGAAGCCCTTTCAATATACAGTATATTACATGAGACAAGAGAGCAAGATATCTTCAGAAAAGAGAGCTGCAACATATATATATCAGCATAAATGGCTCAAAAACGTTATTTTCAGGAGCTGTAGTAGCTGCATATTACAACTCAGATCTAGGATAGATTTGTGGACAAAACATCGGATCTATATCAGATCTGGAAACTAGATTGTTTTCTTTACAAGATCCCCTTAAGGTTTTGACCAAATCATACATAAATAAGAGTAGATCATAGATACAAGTTGTATATCTGTAGAATACTGCAGTAATTTCTGAATATAAAATTACATTGAAAAATATCAGATCTAAACAGAACATGGATCAGCAAGCTAATCCATGGATCACCAAAGTGAAAGGCAAAGCCCAACACCAAAGATCTCTGATCAAAACTGGAATCAAAACACCATAGAGAAGCTCATATAAAAATAACACAGTCTATCAATAGAAACAATGCTGTAGCTCAAAATGACATGGATGGCCACTGCCAAGTTGCAGATATGAAGCATAAACAGGAGAGGAACTCTTACAGGAGGTTAAAATACACACTCCATGAGAAGAGGCTCCCAAACAAACTAGATCTCTACAGATCTAGACTCCCACTTGTTGCAGCTTGCAAGAGAAACGAAACCCTCAATGGATCAACTCTACAATTGTAAGTAGAGCTTGGCCTCAAGCCTGATAGTGGATCAATTCAGAAAATACTCCTCCAAGAATCCTCCAAGGAAGAGGTGAAATCCCTGCATAGGAATTCCAAGCACAATCCTCCACTAAACAATAGAGAATAGTATTTGTCTAAGCAGACAAAATACTCAGAAATATGATCAATCAACAACCTTCTCTCGCTACCTTCCCTCTCCTTTTATAAGATGAAAGCCTTTTCAAACCCTAAACCACCTTGACGAGTTAGCTCTTTTAACATGAGGGGCCTCCTTCTAAAACTGCGCTGTCCCTTTAGGAGATACATTGAACCTAGACAACGCTATAGATTTGGTCAAGGTTGACCCAGTCCCATAGCTCAAACCCCTTTCACACCTGCAAGTGATTATTTACATGGCCTTGATTTAACTGTGTTCACATGGGCATTGATTTATTCAGTCTTCTTAGGAGTTTTACATGTCCTCCTTTATTCATTTATTCATGCAACAGAAAATAGAACAAAATTAAATATTCCTCTTAGCTTAGGCTAAATAGGAATATTACAGTTTATGGATAGCCTTAAACCATCCATGTGAGGTTCATATTATTCCCCTTCAAAGAATTTAGAGCACTTCCTCTAGGAGAAGACTTCATCTTCTTACCAGTTTTGGTTGAGTTCCAGGAATTGCATCAAGCATTCCAGTGTTGGTGGTCATCCTTAAACCATCACAGGTTGTAGAATTCCCTTATTTTAGGTTGAAGGTCTCCCTTTAAATATGAGGGACAATTCCTCTAGTAGAAGCCCTTAGATTCTTTCTAGTTTTGGAAGAATTCTGGGAACTGCAATAAGCGTTGCGTTCCAGTGTTGGTGGTCATCCTTAAACCACCTATTTATGTCAACATTTCAGAGAAGCTGATTCAACCTAAGTGCTGCCATGCATATTTTGCAGATTTTTATTACAACTCTCTTCTTGGACTCACACATACCCCTTCAGATTAAGGGGGGGAATGTTGAACACCTAATCCTCCATGGGTAGGTGTGGAAGGCGAAAATTCACAAAGGAGTCCAAGTGACCTTGGAAGATGAATCCAAGAGTCACACCATTGTATTATAAATGTACATCTATGGTGAATAATATGAGTATCTCATGCTTATATTTCTATGTGTGTGTTTAGTTTCTTCATACACCATGTGTGTGTTTAACAGTTCTAATATACAAACTCTAGTTTTCCACTCAAAGTCATAAACCTCCAATTCTTGGAAGAGGGACCTGTATCCTCTCATTTAGTTTTTCATGAACCTACTTTGGAAGAAAAATATTTTGAGTCAGTTTATTTTACATTCCTTGATTTTCAAGAAGTATCAACCCTTCATTTTGGAACTCCAAAATAGTCTTCCTCTGCAATAAGTCAACATGTCCCTATATCAATATTACCTCCTCTACCATTTGTTTTTCATGCAGGAATTAATCAAAACCCCAATATGGCTATTCCTGATTTTCTTTTGAATAGATATGCTCCATTAAATTTGGCCCAAATGATGAATGCAATGCCACAAGATTACCTAAAGTTTTTGCCTTGTTTCCCAGGGGAATATGATATCTTAGCAAAGAAACATATTGCTTCTTTTTGTGCCTTTGCAGAGAATTTGAATGTTGAGTATCTTGATGTTGTTTTAAGGTTATTTGTGCAATATTTGTATGGAGAGGCTATAAAGTGGTTCAAGACGCTTCAAGTCAATTTAATTAATAATTGGGAAGAAATGGAGAACAATTTCACTCAGATATGGGGTGAAAATAAATATCACGGATATTTCTTAATTGAATTCAATGCTATTAAAAGAAAACAAGATGAAAATGTCACTGATTTTATTAAATAAGTTGTATAATATCCTTCTAGCGGAAATAAAACCCCCACCAACTGGAGTGGAGGTTTTTTTTGCTGGAGCTTTTGAGTCAGACTTTGGTTTCACTCTGAGGGAGAGGAGGTCTCCCACTTTAGATCAAATTCAAACATATTCCTTGGAGATTGAGGCAAATTTGAATGCAATAGGAAGATATAAAGGAAAGAAGCAGACACAAGAGAATGGGAAAGGAAAGGAAGCAGTTTAACTTGACCAAATATTGGAAGATATGACTAAGGTCATAAATTTTTATCAAATAAATTAGTAAAAATGGAAATGGAAAATAAAAACCCTCCCAGACAAAGGAAACAAGCCCAAAATTGAAATTTCAATCCATAGTTTAGAAAACAACCCTTGTAGATCCTGGAAATGGAAAATAAATATCAAGATGCAATCCAACCTCCTTTGTACATAGAATATGGAAATGAGGAGGCAAAGGAAGAAAGTGAAAAGGAGAAAGCCAATCAAATATCAACATTATATGCATGTGAAGTACAAGATGAAGATAATGAGAAAGTTAATGCTAAAGTAGAAGAATCTCTAGCTGAAAAAGAAATTGAGCAATACTGTAAACAATTTAATGATCATATGCAGGTTGAAATACATAAAAAATATGATCTATGATCAAGGAAGAGATCTAGATTGTTGAATAATGATGAGGTGTCAGAAGATCTAGTACCTCAACAGATGGCGACTCCACAACAACCAGAAAAACAACTTGACACAGGGAAACAACAAATTGATTCAGTAACAAAACCTACTTTTCAACAAGGGGAGAGTTCACAAAGGGGGTCAAAGGGTGAGAAATTAAACAAAACTGTTGTTTCATCTGAACATATTTCACATGTGAACAAGAAAAATGAATATCCTGAGAAGTTAATAAAACCAAGTAATCCTTTTAATTTGAAAAAATAATTGGAGAAGATAAAGATACCAATTCCACTGAATAAGTTGGTCAAGACTCCAATGTATAAGAATTTGTTTTCATATTTTATTAATCTTTCCAAGGTAACAATGTGGAAGACATTGTGAATTTGCAAGAAGATAGACTAGTAGTGTTGTTTGGTCCTCATGTGGAAGAGGTGGATTCATCTAATCCTTTTTAAATTTATTTATTGGTGCATTCTTTCATGTTACACAATTGTATGTTGGATTTTGGAGCTTCTCATAATTTAATTCCATTATCTATAATGAAGGAGTTTAATTTAAAAATCACCAAACCTTATAAGGATATTTACTCATTTGATTCCAAAAAGGTTAAGTGTGTAGGGTTGATTAAAGATATGGTTGTGTCATTGGCTCAAATCCTAGTTAGGAGCCTTGTGATGGATGTGGTGGTGTCAGATATCCCAACTCATTTTGGGATGCTTCTTTCTAGATCTTGGGGGGATAAATTGGGAGGTGTTTTGAGATTAGATTTCACTTATGCCATAATACTTTTTTACTGGGGAAGAAGAGAGAAGATTATACATAGAAACCAGGTTTATAAAAACTCTTACTGAGGAGAATTCCAGTAATTATCCTGTGTACAACCAGGAAAAGGATGATTTTTCCTGTTTCATGTTGCAAGAAGTTGCAAGAATTGTTGAATATACTCAAGCTTAACTCCCTTAAGCAGTTGAGAATAAAGAGCCGACAGAAAATGAAGTCTGGAAACTTTATTTTTATGATTCTTGTTCGAAAGATGGTACCGGAGCATGTATTCTTTTAATCACTCCAAAGGGCCATTTAATGCCATTTTCATATAAATTAGAATTTGATTCTACAAACAATATCTGAAAATATGAAGCTCTGATTCTTGGGTTTCAAACTGCTAAACAAATAGGAGTACAAAATATATCTATTTTTGGAGATTCTGAACTAGTGGTCAAACAAATTAAAAATCATTTTCAGGAAATACATTTAATATTAGGAGCTCACAAGAACGAATTTTGGGATTTAGAGGAGAATTTATTTACTTCTTTTAATATAAAATTTGTCCCTAGGGAAGGGAATAGGCTGGCAAATTCTTTGGTACTTGCAGCCAACACTTTTAAACCCCCTCTAAATCCAAGGCTGAGATATGAAGTAGAAATCAAACACAGGCCTTCAATTCTTGATAATGTGAAGTATTGGTAGGTTTTTGAAGATGAAGAATAGATTAATGAGTTTTTGGAGATGATAGGAGAATTTTCTAATTTAGAAATTGACCAAGATGAAGATGTTGGAAAGTAGCAGGAGGGAGCAATTTATTTTAAAGATTCAATTGGTAATCAGAATATTTTACAACTCAAAGATAATATGATAACAAAAGGATTGGCACCTCTAGAAAAATTATTTAATGTTGATGATGTTGCTAATAATCCAAAGAAATCAGACCTTGAAGAGGATTTAGAAGATTGTAATTTGAGTACAAATCAAGAACCCAAGATGGTGAAATTATTGAAAGGTGTGCCTGAAAAGTTTAAACAAAGATATATAAGCTTGTTTAAGAAGTTTATTGATGTTTTTTCATGGTCATATGAAGACTTGAAGACATATGACACTAATATCATCGAGCACAAAATCCCTTTGAAGCTAAGAGTCAAAGACTTTAAACAAAATCTAAGGCAGATCAATCCCTTGCTATTGCCTTCAATTGAGAAAGAAGTCAAGAAATTGTTACAGGCTAAAATAATTTTTCCTTTAAGGTATACAAATTGGGTGGAAAATCTTGTTCTAGTAAGGAAAAAGAATGGTGAAATAAGGTTATGTGTGGATTTCAGGAATTTGAACATGACATCATTGAAGGATAATTATCCTTTTCCCAAGATGGACCAAATTTTACAAAAAGTAACAGGTTCATTGATCTGAATGAAGTATGTTAGTGTTGTTGTGCTAATTTTTCTTTTATATTTTGCAAAACAATGTCATATATGTGCTTAAGGGTTCAAGTTCTCTTGCAAGTGATTGAGTCTCATGAGTAATTTTTATGTTATTTTTATGAACAATTTAACATAAAATAAAGACTGAACAACAACAAATAAAAGTAAATTACATCACCATACAACACATCAACATAGGGAATTGATGAAGGAGTTCACCCCTCCTGGGCTACATCTCCTTGGTCCAGCTTCCATGGCTTAGGCCTGTATATTATGCACAAATTTGCAAAATGATATGTTTATAATTTTTTTTCTGCTCCTTAAACCTACACCAATGAGTTTAGAATGCCCAAAAATGGTCATCTAACCTCTTTCTGCCTCTCATTTGGTCAAAAACTCCAAAAGTTATGACCATTTCTAGTTTTTTCCACAATTTCTAGCCTAAATTTAGTTAACTGGAGTTAAATTCTGTTAGTTTGCGGTAAAACTGGCAGTTCCACTGGATTTGGCGAACCACCAAACTAATCTGCATTGAATTAATTAAGTGCATTTAACTATAATTAAGTGTGTTTAACACTTAATCCGTTCTTAGTGGAAAATTTTGGATTAGCACTAAGTAAATGAGTATTAGCACTAATTAATTTAGGATTAACATTTAAACCCTGCGCCTCAAGGTTAGGCTCTGCCTTTTCTCTGCTAAGGGTCTGGATTCGTGGTCATATGCTGGGGGTTGGCCCCCACTTCCCCCGTTGATGGACTATTCAAAACTTAAATATATGTGGCAATGCATAGTGGTTAAGAACTGTGGTATGTCGTAGCGGTGGCGTGTGGCGATTGTGGGGAAGAGGTCCTGTGTTTGACCCCTGCTGATCCTTCCGGTATTCAAAAAAAGTTTTACTCCACCATTGGGGGTGGGGGGGGGGGGCACGTGGCGACCCCAGGTTGCACCATTTGTCCTCTACCCATAACCCCACACTTCAACCACTCAAAATTTTCCCAATCACCCACAATTTCGAACCAATCACATGCTGCCACTTGGAAGTCCCTCATTAGTTGGAGGAAAATTGACCAATTTGACCCAACCCAGTGATCATGCCACGTCAACAATATGGATTGCTGACTGGGCTGCCTGTTTTCTTTTTTTTTCCAAATTTTTCATGTTTAGCAAAGTGAACAAAACTCGTTTATGGGAGCATACAGAGTCCATTTCGAGCAAAACGAAGGGTGCCAGATTTAGAAAAACGAACACTACACGGTCATTTAGGTTTCAATCCATTCTAAGAACTTTTATTTTTTAGCATAAAACTAAGCACCTGATCATTTCTCCCCACTGGAAGCCTTTTGGACCCCAAAAGATCATATTCAGTTGCTAAATATGTGAGGGTACAATTCCCTCACCTTCCAATTTCAATGCATTTTTCTTTTGAAGGATTTGTTCCTTTAATCCCCACTCGAAGATAGTCGACACTTCCTCTTGTCAATGTCCTTGTCCTCCTATCAAGTATGGTGTCTTGCTGAAGCTCAACAAAGAAATTTGGAGAAAAATATTCAATATATGGAAGCTTAACATTCTCTCCTTGATCTTCAATCAAAGGAGGCTCATACAATCTAGAATTTTCAACATTAACAACTCAGTAAATTTGCTTGTATGAAGGCAAATCAAGCTTGAAGGCATTGTTACCAATATTTTCCATAATTTTTAAACGACCATAACTGATTGGTTTCAGCTTTTTACCTTCTCCTTGAAGCCTTTCCTTACTAATGTGAAGCCAAAATTTGTCACCAACTTGAAACTTATGATCCACACGATGTTTGTTGTGCCTCACTTTATACTTTCCTTTGAATTTTTTCTAGTTGATCTTGAACTGTTTGATGGATAAACTTAATTTTCTCTTTGAATTTCTTTGCTTTATCTATGTCTCTATGCCCATCGATAGCTACATATTTCCCAAAAATGAAATCCAATGGTTATTTTGGCAAGTATCCAAGACATGCCTCAAATGGAAATGTTTGAGTAGAGGAGTTTTTTGCACGATTGTAATCATGCTGAATGTAATGCAACTGTTCATCCCACAACTTAGGATCTCTGTTGCAATATCCTTGAAGAAGATGAATGAATGTTGTGTTGACCACCTTGGTTTGACCATCTGTTTGTGGATGAAAGGCTGTATTCTTCTTCAACTTAGTGTCCCTCAAGATCCACAAGATTGACGAAAAATTCTGAACAAATCAAGAATCTCGATCACTTATAATAGATGTAGGCAACCCAAAATGAACCCAAAATTTTTGAAAGAAAAGATGAGTTATTTTTTCAACTGTAATTTTCTTTTTACATGGCATTAATATACACATTTTGCTGAACCTATCCACAAATACATACAAACAATAATGACCTCTTTTTGACAGAGGAAGACCTCCTACAAAATCCATAGAAATACTATCCCATGGACGTGAAGGAACCAAAAGTGGTTTGTACAATCCTAACTTCCCATTACTAGGCTTACTAATTTCACATAATGAGCAACCTTTAATAAAATGTGATATACTTTCAAGCATACGAGGCCAATAATAATACCTATAAATATTTGCCACTGTTTTTCTTACACCAAAATGTCCAGCAATAAGAGAAGTGTGTGCTTCCCTTATAACATTCACTCTCTCCCCTTGTGGATCAAAAATCTTGCCCAAATGATACAACAAGTTATTATGTACATGGTAATCCAATTGCACAACTTGGCGACCTTGAATCATGTTTGCATAAACTTCTTGAAAGTCATTATCAAATGCATATTGTTCAATGTAACTTTAATGTAAAACATAAGTATTCTTGAGTAAATTAACTACACTAATAATAGGCCTAGAAAGCATATCAACAACCTTTTTGTATATACCTTTCTTATACCTAATGACCAAGTGGAATTACTGCAAGAAACCCATTCATCAAAGGTGCCTTGACTGGTTAGACAATTTAGTTTGCGATTGAAAGTATTGCAATGGTTGGTGATCGGTGTGAATGATGGTTTCCTTTCCCATTAAATAATGTTTCCACTTCTTCAAACTTTGAACCAACGTATATAGCTCCTTGTCATAAGTAGGATAATTTATCACTGCACCATTTAACATTTCTGGATGGAATGAAATGGGCTTACCATGTTGTAAGAGGACTGCGCCCATGGAATAGTCACTTCCATCGGTTTGAATCTCAATGGGCTGTCTCAAGTCCAGTAGTGCAAGTATTGGGGCTGAACCGATCTTCTCTTTCAAAGCATCAAATCCTTTTTGTTGGTTTCCTCCCCACTGGAAGACCTTCTTAACACTAGTCAATGCATGTAACGGAGTTGCAATAGAAGAAAAATTAGCAATGAACTTCCTCCAATATTGTAATGATCCTAGAAAACTTCTTACCTCAGTGTCTGTCTTGGGTGTAGACCAATTCATAATTAACTCAACCTTATAGGGGTATATGTTTAGCTCACCTCCTCCAACAATATGTCCCAAATATGCTAAAGAAGTTTTACCAAATTCAAATTTTGACATCTTAAAAAACAACTGTTCTTTTCTCAAGAAATCAAGCACCTTTCTTACATGCATGACATGTTCATCTCGTGATTTTATGAATATCAAAATATCATCTAAGTAGAAAATGACAAACTCATCAAGAAATGGTCTCAATACATCATTCATTAATCTCATGAAAGTAGCTGGAGCGTTGCAAAGACCAAAAGGTATAACAAGCCACTCAAACAATCCTTGTTTTGTTTTAAATGCGGTCTTCCATATGTCCTATTCAACTATTATAACTTGATGACTTACCACTTCTTAAGTCTAACTTAGTGAAATCATTTTCATGCCTCAATTGATCAATCAAATAAACAATTCTTGGGAGTGGATAATGATTTTTTACTGTTGTTTTGTTGAGTGCACAAAAATCCACACACATGCGCCATGTTCCATCCTTCTTGGGAAACAACAGAATAGATGAACCACATGGTGAGGTAGATGGGTGAATGATACCTTTATTCAACAATTCTTGGACTTGCGTCTTGATTTCTGCACTTTCCAATATCAACATGCGATAGATGCCAATGTTAGGTAGTGGAACATCCTGCTGCAGCTGTATCTCATGTTGGATTCCCCTCTTGGGAGGTAACCCCTTTGGTTCCTAAAACATCTCACCATGTTGAATTACCACATCAAACAAATCAGATTTTAATTTATCATCACAACCTTCAGAATATTCATCATCCTTATCATTCTTTCGTTTGATCAAAAGAAGCACAAAGTTTTTGCTTGAATTTACTAGTCTCTTCATTTGCCCAACATTAACTAAAGAGAGGTTTAGCTTTTTGCAATGAGCTCTCACAATATATTCCACTCCATCTTTGATAAAGTGGTACTTGTTATCATGGAAATATAAGACTACTTTTCTAACACTGTTACTGATGAAATAGGTAACCGCACTGTTACCTACTTTTTTTTGGTAGCATAAAAAGCACCCGATTTTGAAAAGTGGTGATGCAGAATCACCCTTTTTTTTGTGCATATTTTTGACACACTTTTATTTATGAAGTATGAATATTTGTTTTAAAATGTTAGTGATTTTCATGCTAATTTTGAAACGTATTGATGCAGCATCAACTTTTTTTTTTTAGAGCGGTGATTTTCATGCTAATTTTGAAACGTATTGATGCAGCATCAACCTTTTTTTAGAGTGGTGATTTTCATGTTGGTAATAAAACACAAAACTGGATAAAATAAAAATACAAAATAAAAATTTAAATTAAAAAAATAATAATAATAAGAAAAAAATACAAATTTTAAAATTACCAAAAAAAACAAGTTTAAAAAAAAAACAAAATTGAAAATTGAAAAAGAAAATTAAAATAAAAGAAAACTATCATTAAAAAACAAAAAAATGAAAAAAACCACGTGTAAATAATTAAAAAACAAATATCCATAAATTTACTATTTTTTTTTAAATGAAACAATTTATAAATTTTAAAAATGAAAAACTAAATAAACTAAAAGATTTAAAAAAAATTTAAATTAACTTAAAATTTAATAAATAAATTTTAAATTTTAAAAAATAATTAATCTAAAATATGAAATTTAAACGAAATTTAAAATATTAAAATTAAAAAGAATAAAAAAGAATTTTTTGACGGTAGAGAACAACGGCTCTCGCCCAGGTGGCGATGACGACCTGGTGGGCGGGAAGTCGATGGCACCACTGTGCCAGCGCCGGCCTCCGCCGCCACTTGGGCGGAAGGCCGATTCTGGGAATCGCCCTCCTGCGGCGGGAGGCCGATTCTAGGAATCGCCCTACCGCGGCGGGAGGTCATTAAGGGAATCGCCCTCCCACGGCGGGAGGCCGATTCCGAGAATGGCCCTCCCGCCGTGGGAGGGCGATTCCCGAGAGGCCGTTTCTCGTAATCGGCCTCCCACCGCGGTAGGGAGATTCCCGGAATCGACCTCCCGTCTAGGTGGCGGCGGAGGCCGGCCGCTGGGTGCCTCCCCGCCCGCCCAGCGGCCGACCTCCGCTGCCACCTGGGCGGGAGGCCGATTGGCAGCACCACCACGATCAAAAAATTCTTTTTTTTTTTTAAATTTTCAATACTTTTTTTTTTTTTAAATTTGATTTTTTTTTTTAAAATTTTTTTTTTTAAATTCAAAAAATTTAAAATTATTATTTTTTAATTTAATTTTTATATTTGAAATTGAATTTGTTTTAATTTTTTTGTTTTTTTTTATAAATTTTTAAATTTTTAAATCTTTTTTTTAATTTTATTCAAATTTTTTTTTTTTTGTTTTTAATTTTTTTTTTCCTAAATTTTGTTAATAATTTTTATTAAATTTTGTATTTTTTTTTTTTAAATTTTTTCATATTTTTTTTTATTATTAAATTTTATGTTTAGTTTTTTCATTTAATTTTTTAAAATTTAATAAATTTTGTAATTTTTTTTAAATTTATTTGAATTTACTATTTTTTTTTTAATTTTTTATTATTAGTTTTTTAATTACATAAAATTTTTATATTCTTTATATTTCATGTGATTATTACTGAAAGAATTCTGCTAATTTATGTGTATTTAAAATTAGATTTTTTTTTTTTAAATTAAACTTAATATTTTCAAATTAATTTGTTTTTTATTTTATTTTTTATTTAATATATTTTTTTCAATTTTTCAATTTTAATTGATTTTTAAAGTTTTTTAACTTTTTTTTTTTGTGTGGAGAACGGTTATGATTTTTTTACAAGAACGGTTATGAGATTATATTAGAAAGTGGCCAAATGCCATCCAAGATTACAAAATGTCGGGCCTAGCCCTTAGTCTTTCTGCCATGGTCTGATCGTAGACCCCAAGTTTTGGGAATCCACCATTTTTGCACGTGACTAGAAAGTCTATCTTTGTTATTTTTCCTAGCTTATATAAACACACAAACTGTTGTAAAATGATACGAAAAAACATTGCAGCTTTAAGGGATAGTGTCCCACTCCTCAGTTTCGTCTACCAGAAGGGAGCCTTCTGAAAGCGACACCGCCTTGTTGGCTTCTGAATCTGCATCTTTATTGTTTTCTCTCAATACATGGAGGAAGCTTGCAGTTCGAAAAGATTTCACCATGTTTCGAATTCTTAAGATCGCTCTAGCCAATCTAAGATCTGTAGGAGAGGAGTCCTCCACTAAAACTTTGATGATAGACTGAGAATCTCCTATAACACTTAAATCTGAAATACCGGTGGCCTTTGCTTGCTTAAGACCCTGCAGAAGTGCCAAGGATTCAGCTTGGATGCTGGTTGAATGCCCGAGACCCCAAGCATACTTAATCACTGTTATGCCCTCCTTGTTCTTTATAATTCCTCCTGCCCCAGCCAAACCGGGATTGCCTTTCGCAGCCCCATCGAAGAATAAACAGTGTCTGGCTTGTCTGGTGAGCAAGTCTGAAAGTTCTTGCTTGTTTCCTCTGAATTGCCACTCTTTTATGCTCTTTTGCTGTCTTGTTTCTCCAGAGAAGTGAAGACCCAACGAGGCACCCCAATCTAGATCCTTTTGGTTTAAGTTGGCTTCCGATAACTGTTCACCCAAATTTTCTTTCCAGAGGTTTTTTACTTTGATGGTGATGAGCTGAGGATTTAATTTTTCATCCCTAAAAACTCTTCTGTTTCGCTCAAGCCAGATTTGCCAGCATATGAATTTCGGCAAGGAGAACCATGCTGCTTTAAATCTTTCGTTTTTTGGAAGAGTTCCTGGATAACAGCTATGCCAATTAGCAAATAAGTCTGAAATATAGACAGGAAGAGTGAACTCTGTTTTCCAATAATTCAAAAGGATCTGCCAAATTACTCTAGAAAATTTACATTCCAGAATGATGTGCTGGGCACTCTCTTCAGTTTCGCAGCATAGGTGGCATCTGGATGGGCCTTGAAAGCCTTTTTTCTTCAGTTTGTCATCTGTTAAGATTGCTCTATGACAAAGCAACCAACAGAAGATATCGACCTTTGGCAGAGATTTGTGATGCCACAGCCCCTTCCATACAGCTGGATCGGGGGCGACATAGGGGCGTTCTTGCAGACAATTGTACCCTTGCGCTACTGTGTACATACCTGGACCGGATCCCCAACCCCGAGCATCGTGCTTACTTGTGCGTAGGGGCGATTTGCCATGTAACAGAGATAATAGGAGTTGTCTGGCCTGCGCAAGCTCTGGAGGCACGGGAGGTAGGCGCCATCGCTGCCAGGTTCTGTCAGACCACTGTGAAATGTCCCACAGTGTATTAAACCCTGCGTGATCCATCCACTGTCTCAGCGCGTGTAGTGAATTGTTCGATGCTAAGGGAGGTTGTAGCATAATACTGTCATCCCAGATCTTAATGTTTTTACCATTGCCCGGTATCCAGAACGCTCTATCTTTGATAAGAGCCACTGCTTTATGACAGCGTTTAACCAAATGCGTTCCTGTTGTGGGAAGAGGATTATCCAGAGATCTTTTTCTGTTCCCCATGAGATATTTTTTCCAGAGGGCTCTTTGCGCCCAGCCTGGGTGCGGAGCGATGATTCGCTAGAAGAGCTTGGCCCCCATGGCGATATTTTGAGAGCAGAAATCTTTGAAATTAAGGCCTCCTTCCATCAAAGGTTTACAAATTTTCTCCCAACTGATCAACGGGATTTTTCTGTCATTGAGTTTGCCACCTTTCCAGAAAAACTTGCGGATGTAGGCTTCCATTTTTTTTATGATGCCAGAGGGTGCTAGGAGCACAGAAAATTGGAATATGGGGAGACTGCTGAGTACTGATTTGATTAGAACAAGTTTGCCTGCAAGGTTTAACCAAGAGAAACCCCAGGCCTGAAATTTTGTCTTGAATTTGTCCAAAAGGGGGGCCCAATCTCTGCTATAAACCAGATTGCGAAAGATGGGGAGACCCAAGTATATAAAGGAGGACCAGCTGAGGGTGGCAGCAAAGCCCAGGATTCTGGAGATGACAGAGAGAGTGTGAGCAGAAATGTTCCAGCAGTAAGCTTTACATTTGCCTTTGTTTAGACTGCTTCCTGTAGCTTCACTGAAATCATCTAGAACCTCCTTAAACCTTATGGCAGATCGAGCTGTGGCAGCCCCCAACAGTAGGGTATCATCTGCGAAAAGAGTGTGGTTTACATTTTTCACACCTCTAGCTATATTAAGCCCCAAAATCTCCTGGTCTTCCAATTTCTGATCTAGGAAGAAGCTTAGGGCAGAGACTTGAAGAACGAAAAGCAGCAGAGAGAGGGGGCAGCCTTGCCTGAGCCCTCTTGATGCTTTGAAGAAGCCAGCTGCTCTCCCATTCACCAAGGGGGCGATCCATGGGTTAGCAATACTAGCTCGAATCCAATTTACAAAACCCAGTCCAAAGCCAAACTTTTTCAAAACTTCCCAAAGGAAACTTTGCCTAACACGATCGAAGGCATTTGCCAGGTCTAATTTAATTACCATACCCTTCTCTTTGTGAAGTTGACTCGAATGGATCGCCTCTTGCACCAGAATGTAGTTATCGACAATCTGTCTCCCCTTAACAAATCCTCCTTGATTCTCAGGTATGATCACTGGAAGGATCCCTGTTAGCCTGTTTGCTATTACCTTTGTGATTAATTTGTATCCAATGTTGCAGAGAGAGATTGGGCGAAACCGATTGAATTATTTTGCACCCTTTTCCTTGGGAATAAGGGCAAGAAAGGCAGAATTAGTGTTGCCCCCAATTTTTTGGCAATTTTGTGATTTCAGGATCATCTTAAAGAGATCTTTCTCCACGATCTGCCAGCAAGTTTGGAGGAATCTGGCCGTGTAGCCATCCGGGCCTGGGGCTTTGTCAGGCTCCATACTGGCTAGAGCTTCTTTTATTTCTTGGATGGAAATCTTCTTTTCAAGCTGTTGATTGATAAGAGGGGAGATCCTTGGGGGTATCACCTCCAGAAATTTGGATTTTGGATCAGTCTCACCCTCTTCTTTATACAATTTTTTGAAGTGATTGTAAGCTACATTCTTTATGCTCTCAAAGTCTTTATGGATCAGATTGCCTTCTTTGATTTATGCTATAGAATTAAAGCTTTTTCTTGCTTGAGCTTGTTTATGAAATAAGGCAGAATTTCTATCTCCCGCTTTAAGCCATAAACTCCTAGATTTTTGCCTCCAGTGCTCTTCCTTTGATAGGCAGGCTTTGCGATAGATTTGTTGAAGCTCCTCCTCCTTGTCTAAAACTTCTTTAGTGATTTCAACATCCTCACTTTGGGTTTGATGCTGTGTAAGATTATCTTGGGCCTGCTTTCTTTCTTTTGCAGGAGTGGGAAGACTTTTGGCCCATGTTTTGAGGGCAGCTTTCAATCTTCTAAGTTTTTCTTCCCAGATGAAGAAGGGAGAACCCTTCACTGGCAAATTCCAGTTGTCCTGAACCAAGTTCAAAAACTCAGGCTCTTTAACCCAAAGAGCATTGAACCTGAATGGAATGGGACCAAGATCCTTATGACCTGTCATCTCTAACAAAATGGGCTTATGATCTGAGACACTACATGGGAGGATGTGAAATCTGGATTCTAAACCAAGCAAAAGAAAAGAACTCTGCACCAAGCATCTATCAAGTCTAGCAGCAATATGACCAGGGCCTATTCTCTTATTGGTCCAGGTGTACTTACCATTGTCTGGAGGGGTATCGAGTAGATCCCAGTCCTGCATGAGATCTTCCACCCACTCCCTTGCTGGGTCCCTTACGATTGAGCCTCCTCGCTTTTCATCCGTGCGTAGAGTGAGATTTAGGTCCCCTGCAATGATGATGTTTCCCAGGTTCTCAGTCTCCGCCAGCTGTCTAATGGAGTCCCAGCACTCCCTTTTCTCCCCTATGTTAATAGGTACGTAGACATTGAACAGGCAGATAGTCTCCCTTGAATCTACAGAGTGTAGCTTCAAGAATAGCCAATGGCTATTGTGTGCCTCAGTGACCAGGCTGTATTTGAGGGGGTTCCAGAGAGAGCCCAATCCCCCGGAGGCTCCCCTTGATGATACTGCTAGTCCGCTACTTCCCTTCCAGAGCTTTTTGCTGATTTGAAGGAACTCATTGTCCTCCATTTTGGTCTCCTGGATCAGAAGGATGTCCGGGGTTTCTCTTCTAATGAGACTTCTCACTGCTTCTTCTTTTACTTTACTCCCCATTCCTCTGCAGGTCCAGGAGATGGTCTTCATCATTTGTTTCTTTGGTGAGGGGCTCCCCTGGAGCCAGGAGCTTGATTTTTAACCGTCTTCGGATTCTTGCCAAGGAGTTTTTCCAACGTGGGCTGGCTACCCTGAAGCTTGTCTTTGTAGGTTTCCTGATCTCTCTTTTCTCTTGCAGATTTCCGGCCCCTTGCAGATCTTCTAACCGATGTCTGTGTATCTCCGATTTCTCCATCTTCCTCGGACTCCTCTGAGTCATGTTCCTCCTCGAAGGCTTCTGTTTGCTTTTCCTTGTCCCTTGCCATGATACTCTCTTCGGGTCTTGTTCCTGCTGAGTTCGATTTTTCTGTTGATTTGACAGGTCTCTCCTCTTCCATGGGAATTTCTTCCGCAGAGCTTAGGATCTCGAACTTATTTTCTTGACTTCTTGACGAGGATACATTTTGGGCAGCGGCAGGATGAGATCCTTGTGCCCCGGATTTCCTGTGGTTTATCTTTGATCTCTTAACTTGGTTCCATCCTTCCTCCTTTCCTTTTTCTGCTTCACCTATGTTCGGGCATCCTCTAGCAAAATGGCCGTAGATGTGGCATTTGCGACATTTGAACCGGAGCTGCTCGTAATCCAACACTTAAACATGCGTCCAGCTGCCCACCTTTATTTTGATGGCCTCAGGGAGACCCACCTCTAAGTCTACCTCGACACAGATCCGGGCGCAATCATATTGATCGTTGTTATTGGCTCTGTCTATGAACTTGCCCAATGTGTTGCCAATGTGTTTAAGGGAATCCCAGTTCCAACAGTGAACCGGTAGGTTAGGAAGCCGAACCCAAACAGGAACTGCCGATGGAACATCCACAGCTGGATCAAAGTCTGGAGTCCATTTATTTAGGTAGAGGCCCTAAGGTCCCATGAAATAGGGCCCATTCCTGAAGATCAGGTCTTTATCCTCCTTAGTATTGAATTCAAACAGGAAGTAGCCTCTTCCAAGAAAATATGAAGTGACTTTGTTCTTGATCAGCGGGATCAAATTCCTTGCAACCCAGTTTTCAGTTGATTTAGGAGAGGGCCAGAGACCCATGAATTGACCGACCAGGGCGCGATCTGCTAGAGACACGGCAACCTGGATCGGCCCCTCCGGAGGTAGGGTTACGTCCGGCACATCATCGAGCTTTTTAACAAACTTGGAGACGTCAGATTTCTTCTTCTTGGGTAACGAAGCAATCAAGGAAGAGAAGGCACCTGAGGCATCCGGAGGAGAAGACAGAGGGGGCCCTTGAGGCGATCCTTGGGTCTCCATAGTCAGCAGAAAAGATCAGTAACTCACCCGACCTGCTCCAGACAAGAGGCGAGGCATCTCCGAGACCGAGCAGCAGAATAAGCAGGGGTCAGATCAGAGGAACAACTGAGGATCTGTGCAGCAGATCAGTGAGAGGGCGCTGCTCTGGAGGGCCAGAAACGAGATCTGGAGGCAGATCCGTTCAGATCCAGCCAGGATCGAGGGCCCCTAGGGCCGAGAGGGCTGTAGCAACAACAGAGGAGGCCGTGGGGGCGGCGCTC